>CM034361.1:121258806-121437978 GCA_019925275.1 Mytilus edulis | reverse complement strand
GGCGTATTGAATTTTAAACCTGATGCCTGTTGTTATCTATTAATCATGTGTTTCTTTGTCTAATACGTTCTCCTTTTTATTGGTATTGTCGTCCTGTAATATTATGTTGTCATTTCAATGTTATATTTAACATTGCCATTAAAGTACGAGGTTTGGCATGCCACAATACCAGGTTCAACCCACCATTTTTATCTTTAAAAATGTCCTGTACCAAGTCAGGAAAATGGCCATTGTTATATTATAGTTCGTTTCTGTGTGTGTAACATTTTAACGTTGTGTGTTCCGTTGTGTCGTTTGTTTTCTCTTATATTTGAGTGTGAATTCACATTACTATAAGACGTGTCACGGTACTTTTCTATCCCAAATTAATGTATTTGGTTTTGATGTTATATTTGTTATTCGCATCGGACTTTGTATAGTGCTTAGTCCGTTTCTGTGTATGTTACATTTTAATGTTGTGTCGTTGTTCTCCTCTTATATTTAATGCGTTTCCCTTACTTTTAGTTTGTTACTCCAATTTTGTTTTTTGTCCATAGATTTACGAGTTTTGAACAGCGGTATACTACTGTTGCCTTTATTTGATAATATGCTTGGTGTATATGCCATTTTGTGCTTCTTTGTGAAATTTATTTTAGTGATTAGATTATTAAACATGTTGACTGCTGTTCTCCTTTTATGACATTTTTACTTAATACCTCTGTATGTTTTGTTCATGCATCGTTGTCAATATAATTGAATATGATGCGACTGTCATACAAGTGAGAGGTTTAGCTAGCTATACAACCTAGTTCAATCAACCATTTTCTACATAAGAAAATGCCTGTAACAAGGCAGAACAATGACAGTTATTTTGCATTCGTTTAATGTTTTTGTGATTTTGATTTTGCCTTCTGATTAAGGACTTTCTGTTTTGGATTTTCCTTGGAGTTCAGTATTTTTGCCAATGTTATTTTGTAAGAAAATCTGGTACATTATCAACTTTGATGAACTAGTTATTTTGTCACGAATAAGGTTTTTGCCTATAAATTAACCAATCTCTATGTAATTAAATCTTTATGCAAAAAGTGGTTTAAAATACACCATCATTTATAGTTGCATATTTCCAGAATAGTATTTAATGTATTCACCTTATATGAGACATTTTCTTGGAAATTATACACTTTAATGTATCAAGATGCCAGGGTCAACATTTTTTTTCAACCAACAAAGATTTGGATAAATGTAGCTTTATATATGGTGCTTCCTTTTCAACTGTGATACTGAATACAAAATCTGTAATGGTCATTTAACTTGAATAACCAAACGCACCCATCAATTATTGTCCTTTATACAGTTTAATTCAACAAACACGACTATCATATAACAACCATTCCTAATAACACAAATATATCTCAAAGCTTCAGAAATTCTAAACTAAACAAGAGATAAACGTGATAGTAACAACAAATGACCATTATTTGAAAATGCCTGTACCATGTCAGGAGTATGACAGTTGTTGTCCATTGGTTTGGTGTGTTTTATCATTTGATTTTGCCGTTTGATAAGGGACTTTTCGTTTTGAATTTTCCTCTGAGTTCAGTGCTTCTGTGATTTTACTTTTTACTACAACCAAGTCGATGAGAAGTTTCTTCCTAGAGGAAACTTTACTGCTGTTGAATTTTTCCCTGAGGGCATCAATAATTTGGTAGTGTCATGCATTATGAATACAAATGACTCAAAGAACAAACCAACTGGGACGTCGCCAGGATTATCAAGGTCCTCTTTTGCTGCACAAAACACTGTAGCATTTGATTTGGGTGTTCCACGAAAATATTTCTCAGGATATCCCTGATTTGACGTATTTTCAGACGGAGGGTTATTACATTTTATAAATTCAGATACTTTTAATAAATTGAAGCCTTGTTGCATCAATATTTACGACTGTTTAAAGACATCTGCTACAAGTGAATCAACACCTATTTGTCATATTTTGTTAATAGTGAACAAAAGTGTAAAACATGCTACACAGAGAAACAAGTGGTCAGTATGCTAAAGTTTCTTATAGACAACATATTTGTTAAAGGAGGTAGACCTTTCAAAAACTTGTCGGCATTCCAATGGGAAAGAACTGTGCGCCTCTCCTTGCCGAACTCTTCTTCTTTACATATGACAGTTGTTGTCCATTCGTTTGATGTGATTTATTTTTTTATTTTACCATTTGATTAGAGACTTTCCGTTTTGAATATTCCTCGGAGTTCAGTTTTTTTTTTTTTTTACTTTTTAATATTTAAGGCATTTGTTTATATGGAATGAACAATCGACATTTGAAGACATTAATATTCTATGCCGTATTAAGAAAATTTAAACTCGATACTAAGCGTTTTTTGTTTTTTTTTTAACTTTCAACGCTCCAATATTGTCATTGTCAATCTTTTTTTTTGGAAAAGTCAAATCGATAAGTTTAAATCTCTACAATTAGTCCATTTTTACAGAATTTTTCATGGTTAACTAGGTATATCATTAGATTATTAAAACCATTTAATATCACCTTAAATCTTGACATAATTAGTCAGTGACCTTCGCAATGCAATGCAACTTCATTTATAACAATCTTATACCCTCACATAACGATATCATATACAACATTCGTATGATCATTATCTGTGCTATCAAATAAACGTTAGAGGGTGTCCATATTCAGTATAATGTATTCTTAATAATAAATCAATTTAAAGCAATTTCTAAAGCCAATATTATTAGTAAATAAAGTACGTGTTACGTTTTTAAATAAAATGTTGGCATTTCCAGAAAATCATATATAAATTAACAAAATTAACTCAAGGAAAAATGTCATGGTGATAATACATGTATAAGTATATTCTTGACATTATAAACTATTTTAGTCTAAGTATTTTTTCCGTTTGTTTGAAATCCATTTAAAATCACTTGAAATCATGACATATACCTAATTAGAAAATTTTCGTACGAGTTATATCTGTACTTTATTTTGTGTCTGATCTCAAAATTGTTCAATGGTGCAAATAATTATAAATCCAGATCAGAGGGTACAAAAGGAAAACAAATTCAATATCTTCATATATATTGATTATTCCATCTCTGCCAAGAACATAGTTCAATTGTCTCATGCCTTGAGCAAACGTCATCTATCTTTGGTTACTTAATATTTTTATTTTTATCTTAAGTATATAATACTGGCTTCACACATCAGTGTAAAGCTCCGATGTACGCCAGGCATATTTAAAAATCATATACGCTTCCAATACGCTAGAATTTTTAGATGCATTCAACCTGTCAATTATATCTGTAACGTGTTAACAACGTGCTTTAGGTGTGTACTGGGTGTACGAGAAGCGTACATAAGCGTTCAAGAAACATATGGTTGCGTAAGTCTGGTGTATGTCTAATATGGATGGAATGCACGCTACGAAAAAAAAAGTTTCTTGAACGTATTTCAGACGCGTCCCGGTCGTATCTTGGATGTTCTATGATGAAGTAGTTGTTACTAACACACCCTCCCACGTTTAGTTAAAGTCGAACAATCTCAAAGGAATACAACGTGCCCTAAACGTGTCTCAAACTTATCTGTAGTGCGTTTAAAAGCGCTTATAGCGTAAAACGTGCGTGTAGCGTACAAATATACGCTAGACACACGCTTTAGCTGGATGAAAATGTTTTAGCTGCATAAAAGTTTCCTCGAGTTGTAGATTTCACCAAGCGTATACCTTTGTATTTCGAAGTACTTTAATTGATGCTCCGCTCGTTTAACGATTGCTTAGAGTTTTTTGGCGTGCAACTAACGTATACCGACTTTGTCGTTTCACCCTGCATGGCAGACCTATTGGTGGCCTTTAGGTATTGTCTGCGCTTTGTTCGGGTTATTGTCTCTTTTGTCCTTATTTCCATTTTCAATTTCTATTTCATACTTCAAGCAGTTGCGGATAGTTATGTTCCAAATGCATGAATATGATGAAATCATAATCTTTCAGTCAGTTTAAATGAAGTCTGGAGCTGGCATGTCAGTAAACTGCTAGTAGTCTGTTGTTATTTATGTATTATTGTCATTTTGTTTATTTTCTTTGATTACATCTTCTGACATCAGACTCGGACTTCTCTTGAACTTAATTTTAATGTGCGTATTGCTATGCGTTTACTTTTCTACATTGGTTAGATGTATAGGGGGAGGGTTGATATCTCACAAACATGTTTAACCCCTCCGTATTTTTTGCGCCTGTCCCAAGTCAGGAGCCTCTAATTTAAAAATTTAACTGTCTCGAGTGGATAAATATCGTATTACACTCGATGCAGTGGTAGAATCTGTATATAATAGCTTATATGCTCTGTTTTAGTGAATCGCTGCTTTTGCTTGTAAGTTATTTTAATACTAGATATAGAAAAGAAGATGATATAAGATGTATGATTGATAGTTTACTTAGTGTTATCAGGTCTTAACAAAATTTGCAGGTCAACAATTTTTGTCCTTAAAAAAACAACGTGCAACAATTAAATAAAATGGAGAATTGAAATGATTAATACTTGTATGTCAAAAAAAGAACAACCCCACTTAATTTCATTAATAAGTTGAAGCATACAAGTTGCTTTAAAAGTATTCCGAACTAGATATTGTATTACTTATTATTGTGAAATAGATTAAAACGATCGTAACTTTAATGAATTTATGTATATTCCATCAGTCGGATGTTATTTTAGAATTTTTATGATATGTTATACCAAGGAAAATTAATAGCTTGCATTCAAATAACTTTATTTAGCTGATAAGTTATCAGTGAGTTCTTCCTAGCTCAATGTTCACGTATTCATGTAAATGCAGGTCATAGGTCTGTCATCTGTAAAATAAAATGACAAATCAAAATAAAAGAACACCGATTACCCCAAATTTAAATACGGATACATAAACATAAAATGAGAATGGAATGGGGAATGTGTCAAAGAGACAACAACCCGACCAAATAAAAAAAACAACAGCAGAAGGTCACCAACAGGTCTTCAATGTAGCGAGAAATTCCCGCACCCGGAGGCGTCTTTCAGCTGGCCCCTAAACAAATATATACTAGTTCAGTGATAATGAACGCCATACTAATTTCCAAATTGTACACAAGAAACTAAAATTAAAATAATACAAGACTAACAAGCGCCAGAGGCTCCTGACTTGGGACAGGCGCAAAAATGCGGAGGGGTTAAACATGTTTGTGAGATATCAACCCTCCCCCTATACATCTAACCAATGTAGAAAAGTAAACGCATAGCAATACGCACATTAAAATTAAGTTCAAGAGAAGTCCGAGTCTGATGTCAGAAGATGTAATCAAAGAAAATAAACAAAATGACAATAATACATAAATAACAACAGACTACTAGCAGTTTACTGACATGCCAGCTCCAGACTTCATTTAAACTGACTGAAAGATTATGATTTCATCATATTCATGCATTTGGAACATAACTATCCGCAACTGCTTGAAGTATGAAATAGAAATTGAAAATGGAAATAAGGACAAAAGAGACAATAACCCGAACAAAGCGCAGACAATACCTAAAGGCCACCAATAGGTCTGCCATGCAGGGTGAAACGACAAAGTCGGTATACGTTAGTTGCACGCCAAAAAACTCTAAGCAATCGTTAAACGAGCGGAGCATCAATTAAAGTACTTCGAAATACAAAGGTATACGCTTGGTGAAATCTACAACTCGAGGAAACTTTTATGCAGCTAAAACATTTTCATCCAGCTAAAGCGTGTGTCTAGCGTATATTTGTACGCTACACGCACGTTTTACGCTATAAGCGCTTTTAAACGCACTACAGATAAGTTTGAGACACGTTTAGGGCACGTTGTATTCCTTTGAGATTGTTCGACTTTAACTAAACGTGGGAGGGTGTGTTAGTAACAACTACTTCATCATAGAACATCCAAGATACGACCGGGACGCGTCTGAAATACGTTCAAGAAACTTTTTTTTTCGTAGCGTGCATTCCATCCATATTAGACATACACCAGACTTACGCAACCATATGTTTCTTGAACGCTTATGTACGCTTCTCGTACACCCAGTACACGCCTAAAGCACGTTGTTAACACGTTACAGATATAATTGACAGGTTGAATGCATCTAAAAATTCTAGCGTATTGGAAGCGTATATGATTTTTAAATATGCCTGGCGTACATCGGAGCTTTACACTGATGTGTGAAGCCAGTATTATATACTTAAGATAAAAATAAAAATATTAAGTAACCAAAGATAGATGACGTTTGCTCAAGGCATGAGACAATTGAACTATGTTCTTGGCAGAGATGGAATAATCAATATATATGAAGATATTGAATTTGTTTTCCTTTTGTACCCTCTGATCTGGATTTATAATTATTTGCACCATTGAACAATTTTGAGATCAGACACAAAATAAAGTACAGATATAACTCGTACGAAAATTTTCTAATTAGGTATATGTCATGATTTCAAGTGATTTTAAATGGATTTCAAACAAACGGAAAAAATACTTAGACTAAAATAGTTTATAATGTCAAGAATATACTTATACATGTATTATCACCATGACATTTTTCCTTGAGTTAATTTTGTTAATTTATATATGATTTTCTGGAAATGCCAACATTTTATTTAAAAACGTAACACGTACTTTATTTACTAATAAAATTGGCTTTAGAAATTGCCTTAAATTGATTTATTATTAAGAATACATTATACTGAATATGGACGCCCTCTAACGTTTATTTGATAGCACAGATAATGATCATACGAATGTTGTATATGATATCGTTATGTGAGGGTATAAGATTGTTATAAATGAAGTTGCATTGCATTGCGAAGGTCACTGACTAATTATGTCAAGATTTAAGGTGATATTAAATGGTTTTAATAATCTAATGATATACCTAGTTAACCATGAAAAATTCTGTAAAAATGGACTACTTGTAGAGATTTAAACTTATCGATTTGACTTATCAAAAAAAAAAGATTGACAATGACAATATTGGAGCGTTGAAAGTTAAAAAAAAAACAAAAAACGCTTAGTATCGAGTTTAAATTTTCTTAATACGGCATAGAATATTAATGTCTTCAAATGTCGATTGTTCATTCCATATAAACAAATGCCTTTAATATTAAAAAGTAAAAAAATAAAAAAACTGAACTCCGAGGAATATTCAAAACGGAAAGTCTCTAATCAAATGGTAAAATAAAAAAAATAAATCACATCAAACGAATGGACAACAACTGTCATATGTAAAGAAGAAGAGTTCGGCAAGGAGAGGCGCACAGTTCTTTCCCATTGGAATGCCGACAAGTTTTTGAAAGGTCTACCTCCTTTAACAAATATGTTGTCTATAAGAAACTTTAGCATACTGACCACTTGTTTCTCTGTGTAGCATGTTTTACACTTTTGTTCACTATTAACAAAATATGACAAATAGGTGTTGATTCACTTGTAGCAGATGTCTTTAAACAGTCGTAAATATTGATGCAACAAGGCTTCAATTTATTAAAAGTATCTGAATTTATAAAATGTAATAACCCTCCGTCTGAAAATACGTCAAATCAGGGATATCCTGAGAAATATTTTCGTGGAACACCCAAATCAAATGCTACAGTGTTTTGTGCAGCAAAAGAGGACCTTGATAACCCTGGCGACGTCCCAGTTGGTTTGTTCTTTGAGTCATTTGTATTCATAATGCATGACACTACCAAATTATTGATGCCCTCAGGGAAAAATTCAACAGCAGTAAAGTTTCCTCTAGGAAGAAACTTCTCATCGACTTGGTTGTAGTAAAAAGTAAAATCACAGAAGCACTGAACTCAGAGGAAAATTCAAAACGAAAAGTCCCTTATCAAACGGCAAAATCAAATGATAAAACACACCAAACCAATGGACAACAACTGTCATACTCCTGACATGGTACAGGCATTTTCAAATAATGGTCATTTGTTGTTACTATCACGTTTATCTCTTGTTTAGTTTAGAATTTCTGAAGCTTTGAGATATATTTGTGTTATTAGGAATGGTTGTTATATGATAGTCGTGTTTGTTGAATTAAACTGTAGAAAGGACAATAATTGATGGGTGCGTTTGGTTATTCAAGTTAAATGACCATTACAGATTTTGTATTCAGTATCACAGTTGAAAAGGAAGCACCATATATAAAGCTACATTTATCCAAATCTTTGTTGGTTGAAAAAAAATGTTGACCCTGGCATCTTGATACATTAAAGTGTATAATTTCCAAGAAAATGTCTCATATAAGGTGAATACATTAAATACTATTCTGGAAATATGCAACTATAAATGATGGTGTATTTTAAACCACTTTTTGCATAAAGATTTAATTACATAGAGATTGGTTAATTTATAGGCAAAAACCTTATTCGTGACAAAATAACTAGTTCATCAAAGTTGATAATGTACCAGATTTTCTTACAAAATAACATTGGCAAAAATACTGAACTCCAAGGAAAATCCAAAACAGAAAGTCCTTAATCAGAAGGCAAAATCAAAATCACAAAAAACATTAAACGAATGCAAAATAACTGTCATTGTTCTGCCTTGTTACAGGCATTTTCTTATGTAGAAAATGGTTGATTGAACTAGGTTGTATAGCTAGTTAAACCTCTCACTTGTATGACAGTCGCATCATATTCAATTATATTGACAACGATGCATGAACAAAACATACAGAGGTATTAAGTAAAAATGTCATAAAAGGGGAACAGCAGTCAACATGTTTAATAATCTAATCACTAAAATAAATGTAACATACACAGAAACGGACTAAGCACTATACAAAGTCCGATGCGAATAACAAATATAACATCAAAACCAAATACATTAATTTGGGATAGAAAAGTACCGTGACACGTCTTATAGTAATGTGAATTCACACTCAAATATAAGAGAAAACAAACGACACAACGGAACACACAACGTTAAAATGTTACACACACAGAAACGAACTATAATATAACAATGGCCATTTTCCTGACTTGGTACAGGACATTTTTAAAGATAAAAATGGTGGGTTGAACCTGGTTTTGTGGCATGCCAAACCTCGTACTTTAATGGCAATGTTAAATATAACATTGAAATGACAACATAATATTACAGGACGACAATACCAATAAAAAGGAGAACGTATTAGACAAAGAAACACATGATTAATAGATAACAACAGGCATCAGGTTTAAAATTCAATACGCCAAAAAACGCGCCTCGTCCACACAAGACTCACCAGTGACGCCCAGATATAAAAGATCGAAAGTGCAAGAAGTACAAAGTTGTACAGCACTGAAGATCAAAGTTGAAAAAGGTTGTGTCAAATACGGCTATGTTTTTATGCTTGGGATAAGAACATCCTTATTATTTAGAACAATTTATGCTATGCAAACAGTAAATTTTATTAAATGAATACAAAAGATATACATAATGGAACTGAACTATTAACTAATTACAGAAAACAAAACCCGAATACATAATGCAAAGACCAACACAGAAAAATAGACACACTCGACTGAGTCCAGGCCTCAACGCAAAAGATCATAAAAATGACGTCACATACGAATGGTGAAAAGGCAGAAAAATTACGTCACATGAATTTCTGAAACATCACAAAAATGACGTCACATTTGAAAAACTATATCTCAAAAGTAAGATCGAATTATGATTGATTGAAGATTATAATAGAACTCAATACTGATTTTACATTTAAACACAATGCACAATGCAATACTTATTAATAGCAATTAACTATAATATATATATGTCAAGTTGGTTTTGAATCCAACTTCAAACGTAAATTATCGTAGATTACGTTGAACAAAATAAAATCTAATAAATGAAGGCGGTGATTAATTTTCTTTACCATAACACATTAATATAATAGAAAATACGTCAACAAATTTGACCAATTCCGACGAGAACCACAAATACAACATCAAACTACACACATGAATTTGGGATAGACAAAATTTAAAGACAAGAATAAATAAATTTTCCATAAAAGTACAATATCTGACGGGGTTTATAAGTACAGAGCCACGTCAAATATGTATCAAAGAAACATAAGAAGACCTACATCTACTATAAATTAATTGCTAGACTTATGAAGCACTATTTGGATGCCATAGTGATCTTTGCTAAATAAAGACATGCTAAATTGAATATCTAATATGTCAGCGTCATTTCATTCTTTTAGCGACGCGACTGAATAAAAGCAAAATCGTAAATTGTATAAAAGTCGGCAGACGGTAATGCTGTCCTACTTCTGTTGTAACCCTGGAGAGGCAAGAAAAAACAATAATACCTTGCTTCCTTGATGATGCTTTGTATGATTGAAACGAGATTAAGGATGTACTTGTTATCAAATCACATGATACATGTACCAACATTATTGTTCTGACTTCCTATTCTACCTGATGCTTAAAGTTACAGAAGTGAAAAGTATTTGTTCAGACTGGTTTAATTGATAGCTTGAAGTATAACAGACGAATTATTTCAATTCACGTCAGTTACCCAGTTTTCAACTTAATTCTGCCGATTATTCATACTACATGTAAGTGAATGTTATTCCATTTCAGAATAAGCAATACTGGGTGTTATTAGGAGCTTTTCTTACTTTTCCTTCGTATCCCCTCTATGTTGCTATAGAATAGTACTTTAAGAAATATACAACTATAAGTAAATGATATGGTTTTTGAAGCAGTACCTACAAAACGGCCATGAACTCTTTGCTTGTCGTGTTGTCTGCCAACATTATGAATGAACCTTGCAACCATTATTGTATTTATCCCATGGATAAAAAGTAAACTACTTGATTTTGTTTGGCTAAATTCATCCAGTGGAAATTGATATTTAACCAATGGATAAGTTTTGAGCTATAATAATTAACAAGTGGCTTAAACTTAACCACTGGTTAACCTGTTTATCCACCGTTCAACGTTTTGAGCAACTCAGTTTCCTAACAATCAACTATCATTCAAAAATAGTATTGATACAATTCCTGTACGCTTATGGGTGCTTGGATTACAACATATTCTCAAAGGTGTTCGAATTCAATTAAACATTGAAATTCGGTCTTTAAATATTGTCAGTATCGGTACTTATTCAAAGTTAAAACAAAACCGTCATTGCTAAATTAGTATTAACGCCTATGATACCACATTCTGTCGATACTAATTTGTTTGGCATTACTCATGGTCAAGTTTTCCGGGATTGTTTGCGATGTAATAAAAGTTAATCCTGTGTACTTTGTCTTTGATACGTGTTTCTAAGTAAATCTAGATTTCTTTAACGACGAGTACTCTGTGCTTCATTTTTGTCTAAGGAGGTTTTTTGTATTAGTTTTGCGGTTTGTTTTATCAATCTGATGAGGCAAACCCTTTTTGGCTAATTTTCATCGCATGTCTCTGGTTAAAGAGATGATTAGGCTAAATTTTTCGTGCTGCATGAATGACAGGATTTTATCTTTTTTTTTGTTTTCTATTTTGCATTGTTGAAATGATTGATTAATTTTTGTTTGCTTTTGACAAAAAATATATGCATTTTTAGGACGACAAATGAAAATCAGCAATCAAGCTATTTTGAAATTTTCAGACCAAAATATTTAAAAGATATCAATTACGACATAATTGTTTGAGTTCGATTTCATTAACCTTTAGCAAAAGCTAACATGGATTTATAAAGTAACCACGATCATAATAATATCATGAAACGAATGATGACGATCCAATAAGCCACAAGAGTTTTAGACATTGAAACAAATAGCTGATGTAAAATAAGACATTCTTAAAAAGTAGATTGTAAGAAACAAAGGTCCGACTCCTCTGCGGATTGCTGAATTTGTATCATTAATCGTGTTTGTTTCACGATCTTCAAAGTCAACAATTTAGATGTTATTGTTTTATCTTTACTGATTATATTTGTCTTTATATATTCACCAATTTCTTGTTAACATGCAGGTGTCAACTTTCTAAGCCGAACTATTTGCTGCTGTTAATAGTTTGGCTCAAGTCCCGAAAGAAATTGCGATTATGTTTTATTTGTGTAAACATTTGTTCAGAACAGCGAACAGCACATAATGTAACATTTTGTAAACTTGCAAAAATGACAGATTTTTTTGTGCATGAAGTACGCCTCTTTTGCCTCTTTTTCTTTTTGTTAGCTGTTTCTTGTGCCTTGTGCCGATCTGGTAATTCAAGTCTTTTTCAACTCGTCTGATTTTTAACGTTAATTCTTATGTAGGGATTGGATGAACGCTAACACATAAGTTTCAATCCGCCACATAACAAATAATTGTTTATTTTCTTCACGTCAGAGACTTTTATAGCTTTAAAATATACCGTGTGTTTCTTATGGTGTCCCCGTATCATTTTATTTGCAAGAGTAACAAAAGCGTATGGTTGGTTATGAACTTGGTAATGTGTTATAATTAGACAACATTCATGTACCAACTGACTAAAGCGTGTCGACTTATAATTGGATATGTCATATAGAAACGTTTTTAACAGATGAAGCATTACGTGTCAATGCCTACACTTTCGCTCAATACATGTATTTATTTTTCTGTCTTTAAGGATTTACCTAGGTGAGGTTTTAGAATTTGTGTCAGATGTTCGGACTCCTTGGTGTTGTTTTGTATACGATACAAGGTAAAATATTTTGCCACATAACACTCATTTATCTTTTCATATAAGATTTAATAGCTCTTAACAGGTCATTTAACCAAATTTTAGCAGATTCATGATTTTCTTTCTTTTGATTTGAGACCCAAATTATACTAATGCAGATATAAGGTAAAAGTCCGAGTCAGCTTTTTCCCGTCATATTTTATATATCAAATATCTCAAAAAGGACCTACATGTATCAAGAATTTTAGCTTATTTTGATCCTTAACTTTTACTCTTCCAGCTAAAAGCATCAATTTTAAAGTCTTAATTATTTAATTTCACCTACGATCATCTAAGTTCATCCTTAAGTGTTTTTCTTCGACTGACGGTTTTACATTGCCCATTCAGTGTCAACTATCGATTTCTACAAATCATTTATGACTGCACACATGAAAATCAATTCATTTACCTTAATCATATATTAATCAGTGATAACAATTTTTATTATAGAAAAAACATTTTCCTACATACAGGATTCTGTGGTTGACACGACTGTATTTTTTTTAAGCATTCTATATACAATTTGTCTGTCTCATTAATCATGTTATCCTTTAATTCCCAAGCTCTGATTTCCAAGTTTTCACTTCACCCATGCTGATTGGAAAGGACGACAACACTTTAACTATGCTTTTTTTCTTATCCATAAACGTTGCCAATGATTCGAATGTTGTGTTTACTTTGACAAGACAACGTCTCATGGCATCAAGTTGTGTGTCCGTCATCGCCTTATTCTGTTTGTTTTGGTTTTCAACATCGTTAGATATGCTTTTCAATTTTCCTACTCCCTAAAACAAATTAAGAAAAGGTAAAAATATTTCAATGTTCATATAGGGGTCATTTATGGTTTCATTTGGTATCGTTTAAATATCTTTAGTAATGGCCTTTTTGTAGATAATCAGTAGGTACGTTTTACTGCTATATTTATAGATGTTTCATTATGTTAGCGAATATCATCTGAATATATGTAATTATTCATAAACTATCTATTAATTCGTGTTTGTGTATGTTTTTTTATGAAGTTCACAATATTCTATATTTCCTATAAGGAAAGGAACACAACAGAATACGTTCGCATTAGGAAAAAAAACATTCATTTTTTTACATATGCTATACTGTATCTACAACTTTACCAAAATCAGACATTGTACTTCATACAATGGCTCTAATATCCATTTTCGATTTGAGCAGGTTCTGGAGGCAAAACGTTAATGCAATTTATATTATTATCTCATTGAAAAATGTCGTAACATCTTTTGTTATAAATAATTATCAATAATGTGTTTGATATTTTACTTACAGCTGTAAGTGGAGACATATATTTGCTCAGTACACCGGAATCAACAGGCACATCTATTCCTTTCAATTTAACGGTATCTTTCTGGTGGTTTTCTAGCCATTCCTTTATGCTACTCATTTTTTCTATCAAAACCTTCAGGTACTTTTCAAGTTTTTGTACTCTTGGAGAGCTACTTTCTATATCACGAATGATATTCATGGCAGTTTTAAAAACAGCATCGACGAGAAAGAACTCCTTAATTAACTTGCTTAACTTCGCAATTCCTCTTAAAACTTTTGCTGCAATAGATGCGCCTTCTCCAGAACCTTTGGCCGCTGATTCCGCTGCTGACTCTGCAGCTTTCTCCGCTGCTCCTTCTGCTTCCGCTTCAGCTGCGGCATCTGCTGCTGCCTCTGCCACTGCGTCTGCTGCTGCGTCTGCTGCGGCCTCTGCTGCTGCTTCTGCTGCGGCTTCTGCTAATGCCGCTGCTGCTGCATCCGCGGCAGCTTCTGCTGCTGCGACAGCTGCACTGACAGCCACGTCAATTATGATCCCAATAACTATACCCATATTGTGTAAGACTGATTTCCGTTCGATAATTTTTATGGAATCTATAAGAAAGGAAAGAAATATGTCAAACAAGGAATCTCTGTCCTTAACTTCTCGACTCAAATTGAAATGGTAAGTCTACTTTCCAATACCCGACTTCATTAGAAAAAAAACCCTCTTAAATAACTAGCGGGTATACATAATTAACCTTGAAGGAAATAGGCTCATAAAAGTTTACCACAATCAGATTAAAACTTATTTTGATTATGTATACTATTTCACCTTGATCACACTTGTTATTATAAGAGACTTGTAGCCATTTCAACCACTGTTGTCATGGTTTGATTTTTGGTTTGGTCTTAACCTTTTATCAAGGATAGTTGCATCGATATGTAATTCATCGAAAATTCATTTAAAAACGAAAATAAAAACAAGTTCTTAATAATATCGAATGCCATAATTAACAAAAATAATCTTTATAATGAAACTAACAATCGACATAACCTGTTCCGGGATCATTTACAAATGTCTTATCCTCGTTTGTCTGATGGTTGTAACCTATTAAAGACCGTTTTTATTGCAGTATCATTATAAATAAAAATAGTTATGCAAATACGCAAATAGATGGGTCATCTCCAATGCTCCGCCTGCTTCCGCTTTAAATGCCTTTACTATCAGTGAAGCGCTTACAGTAATGTCATTATACCTTGTAAATCTTGATGGGTAATACAAATACACAGTCAAGACCATTACATGAAAACTTAACGTAATAAGTATATTATTTCCACTTGATCACACGTAATGCTGATGACCGTTTTTATTGCAGTATCATTATAAATAAAAATAGTTATGCTGTGGAGGTTAAAAGTATAATATTTTCGCTAATATAAACAAACACGCCTGTTCAGCCATAACTTTTAATAACAACTCAAAGAGCCCACGGCGACGTCACTGAAGTCGCCAACGTCGCCAATGGTAATGTACAAACTTAAGAACGTCGTAATCCCGCGGTAATCTCGACATACTGGGGGCCGCAAAAAGTGCAAATTATCTTAAATTTCACATTAACTGTCCATATTTGTAAATAAATCAAATTAAAAAAGTCTCTATCTCCATGAATGAACTAAATTGAATTAACTAAGTTCTTGTTCACATAAATGAAAAATTGAATTAACTTCGAAAGTCCTTTTTAAAATTGTTTAAGTTCTAGTCTTCTTCATCATTTTCGTCTACATTGGTTATCCACTTTCGTATTTTCTCCCGGGCCTTGATGCTCGCATTTCGTTTTGGTCTAGTACTTCTGTGCGTTGTGTCTTCATGTTGCTCGTCAGTGTGATCGCTTGAAGCATTCGAACGTGTCCCCGATACTTCCAACGGAAATAGTTTAACGATCGGTCGGGATGTCTCACCATTGCTTGTCTGTATCCGTGCTGCTCGTACATGTCCATCATTGCCTCTAATAAGTTCATTTACTATACCTAGTAGGAAAATTGTTTAGCAAAATTGGACTACTTAAAAATACAAATGAAAAATAAGAAGATCATGTAATATTGCCAATAATATAACTATGCACCACATAAAGTAGTTGTAAGCAATTATAGGCAACTGCACGGGGGTTTCGTCAAAGGGAAAATCCCATACCGTCTAGTTGACATTGATAAGAATCATGTCTGTTTGTTTTGCTCACACATGATTGTCAATACAATGAAATTTAACGCCGCTGTAATACAAGTGAGTGATTTGGTTTGCTATTAAACCTGGATTAATCCACAAATTTATACAAAAGGAAATACTTATACCACGTCAGGAATATAACAGTTGTTTTCAGTTCGTAAGATATATTTAAGCTTTTCATTTAGTCATTTTATTAGGATTCTCCGTTTTGAACTTCCCCAGGAGTTCGTTATTTTTTTTTTTACAAAGATACTAAGATTGTTAACATATACGTCAGACTTGCTTTCCGTTATATATGTTCAATATATATCAAATGTGTATCGTATCATATATTTTAAACCTTCTCGAAACATTCAATATTGAACATTCATTTTAAAAATGAACATAAATGGCTTCTCAGGTATAGATAGTTTATTGAACTTATAATTGTTCTTTATTTTACCACGATCATAAGCATTTATGAGAACAACTTGAAAGTATTTGAATATCAACTTTCTTAATTGTGAATATTGATATTACATATATCATAAATTTAAAATATTCTGCAACTGTCAAAATTGAATAAAAAAATAACATGAATGATTTCCTATTCATAAGTTTAAGAAATGTCTTTTTTATACCTCATTTATCGTTTTCTATATAATATAGATACACATTATTTTGACTATTATTCAAATTGCAAGCGTTAAACTATTGGACTAGTCAAAGGTTTCTAGCTATTGTACCTCGATGAAACTATTTGACCACATGCGTTATATTATAACTCGCAATTTCAAATGCAACTCAAGAATTGGAGGATTTTGAAAATACCACAGGAGTACCGACGTCACCTTTTACTTATTGTATCTTGGGTTGACGGCAATGCTAGACGTAGCCTTATCATAATGGATGGGTTTCTGTTCTAATATAACGATAGTTGATTTATCACTGTGATTTATTGTCTTTTGTATTTTTCAATAAAATAAAACACTTGCTGACTAAATTGTCGTGGAATATTAAGTTTAGTCTCCCCCTCTTTTCCCCTCGGACACAACAATTGTCCTCGGATACGCCTCATAACAATAGTTGCACCTCAGGGGACAATAAACTTACTATTCCACTCATACCAAGTCAATAAGTATGTAATGCCACACTCGATGATTATTTATGACATTCATATAGTAGGCACTCAAAAAAGTACAGAACTGACACCTTTAAAAAGGGTAGTAAAATCTGTATGATGATGTTTGTTAAACTACATTGACTGGCTGTAATGCCCTCGCACTGTCGGAAATTCTTTATGATCAAACTAGAATTTTACTAAATATCGTCAACGCTTCACTCAATGTTTATTTATTCTACATCAGTATTTCATTTTGTTTGAACACTATACTTGGGTTGATTTGCAAATTGAGCTTATATCTAAAACTTTCGTCGGGCTGAAAATACCAAAAAAAAATGCGGGAAAGACGTTTTCCTCTTCTTAATATTTTGTATGTTAATTGTCTACTCTGTTAGCGTCTTTGGAACAATTGTTGTTTGTGTAAGGTAAACGTATAATAGAAATGTTGACAATCATGTGAAACATTATGTTTTTGGCTAAGCTGGCATATCCATACTACCTTGGGTTTCTATATTCACTATAATTATACAACATATTTTTAATTTATGTATACGGCAAAGCAAATTTCCGGAAGATGAAAAGACCTTATTGAAAATAATGTCAAATAAGTGTTTGCTTAACGTCCAGTAGCAAATACAAATGTATGTGATGCCTGTTTTCAGGGCTAGAAAAAAAAGTGACAATAGGTAGAACAGTTAGGGCTGTAAAAGAGGCAGTCGAGGATGAAGGTCACTAGGAATCGGGTGTATATTAGATAAAGGAAATCTAGCCTTCAAACAGGTCACATAAGAACCCCTCAGACGAGTTTTTACATGTTTGGCGCTCTTTATACACGAGGCATTATATTTGACGATCTCATCCTGATCGGATATTGCTATGTTCTTGTACATCCTGCAAAAGCAAACAGACGCTAAGTCTAACAAAGGTTTCAACTTCATCGTGCAAAGTTGGCCTTTTTAAGATATGTTTTAATATAGCTCTTGAACTGTTTTGGTACTTATACATGCTAGGCTTTCAAATATTTGACTTTGAACGTTCCTAATGAAGGCAAATCCGCAAAAGAGCTGCGGACGCATACAATTATTCAACGTGTTATATTCCGGGGGAAGGGTTTGGGTGGTCCTTACAAATAATTTATTTATACATATGACAATATCTATGGTAACTATTGTGAGTATAAAAGTACTGGTTACTAGGATATTCGAAGTACCTTTGTAAAACCCAAGTTAAAAACAACTTACCTTTATTCATGTTATTCGAAAATATTTTAACAAATAATATGCACGTCGTGAAGTCCTAATCTATTGTCTTAACTGGCATAATAAATCATTTTACAACCTTTATTAAAGATAATCATGTGTATTTATATTTCACTGTAATAAACTGCGACAGTTCAAAGAAAGCAATATAATTTGCAACCAAGAGAGACAATTTCTAAAACGTTGGAATTATTGTGGCCAAAATTAAATATTTAAATTTGCCTTATCCTTTAAAAAGTAAATTCACAAAAAAAAACTGAACTTAGAGAAAAATCTAATTGGAAAGTCCATAATCACATGGCAATGGACATTGTCAATACGTAGATATCACGAAATAATCATTTTCAGTATATGAATTGCATTTTATCATATGAGTTGGTCGTGATATTGGCCACTTCAATTTATTCGAGCGACCTGTAGGCATTAGCAATCGTCTGAATAAATCTGTATTTTCATCTATTTAAATATGAAGAAGAGGAGGCGTGAAATGGCAATTTACATTAAAAGACCAAATGAAAATGTTCATCAAATATTTCTGTCTTACTTTTAAAAATGTACTTCAAAAAATAGTTAAGTAGCTACACAGTGATAAGTTGTAAAGGTTTTGCACTTTTCAGATGTATCGGGCACTTACCCATCAAACGACTAGCTTGAATTGAGTCCATATGTAGGCCATGGTAAAAGCTAATGATTTTCTAACTTTTTAGAATTATCAACTAGATCTGCGATTTTGTGACCTTGCGTAATGCATCCAAAACATTATATGTGGCTCAAACGTATTGTATCGATTGTTGTAATTAGTCGATTGTTGTTTTGAATGCACGTTAATGATTCAATCTCTTCGCTTTGTTCTGGACAGCACCCAATAACTGATTGTACCTTCTCTTACTTGTTAACCATTTAAACCCATTTATTAATCATAAAGTGTCGCAATTTAAGCAGCTAACAACTCCCCACCTCCAATTTCTAATATTTCTGACCTAATTTAGAAAAGTCTTTGGTCAATCTATCCATTTCTAAAGTTTAGAAAGTTTGACATCAATATGAAGATAGAGTCTTCATTTTTCTGTCTGCTCTATCAGACCACACTCTTCAGTTATTTTGTTAATTCCAAATTTAAACGGTACGAGACGGTTAGTAGGAACGGTAACCTTTTCCATTCCTTTTTCACAACTCCATTTAGATGCTTTGAATCAATGTTACAACCACTCTATCATCTTTGATTGAGCAGTGGACTAACCTGGGTCAAAATATCTCCCCTGGTTGTTCCTGTTTAAGTAGGGATAAATTATGAATAGGGGATTGCAATAAACTACATTAGCTTAAGGTATAGGGTAGGGTTGAGATCTCACAAACCATTTTAATCTGTCCGCATTGTTTGCGCCTGTCAAAAGTCAGGAACATTGGGCCATTGCCAGTCTTTTTTTTTTTTCTTTTTTTTTCATTCATTCATATGTTTCAGAGTTAAGTGTGATGTTCATTTTATATTAACTAGTACCCATTTTTGTTTAAGGAACGATCACTTAATTTAAAGGGGTAAATGGGGTACTGAGGGTAGTGTTTTGGGATCGAGAAGATGACAAAACAATTATTCTGAATCCATATTTTTCCAAAACCTTAAAATGTTAATTTTTGAAGGACAAAATATTTTATTGATAGCGTCGAAAACAAAATGCAAATAAAACACATCACCTCGACCTCCCTTGAAGTTAAAATGTTGGTATACTATGAGTCAAATGAAGCCCGCTTTCAAGTACAGACTTTTATTATTGTGTTGAAACCCATTGGTAGCACTGGGCTGATATATGCTCTTTGGTCGGGTTGTTGTTTCTTTGACAAACTTCCCGTTGCCATAAAGATTTCCAAAGATAGTTCCCTTTATAAAATTTATGTTACTCTTTTGAGGTAGCACCGTTACAAAAGTGAAGAACAGCAAAACTTTCTATTCTGACTATTGAACAGCTATATACCACTGTGGCTTTTTTTTTCTTTCTTATTGGTCGAGGGAAAAAATTTGGAACTGTATCCTGACCTTCAAATGTCTTTTGAATTACTGTTCGCTGGTTTATTGTGTCTTGTCGTTTTCTTTTATTTGTATCAATATACAAATGTTTCGCTTTTGTGGTCTCGAAATAGCATGTTCATCTTGTGTGCCGGGTGTCATCGGTTTGAACCCAAGCCGGGTTCATCCAAAGACGTTAGAATTAGTATTTGCTGATTATCCGGCATTCTATTATGACGTCCTTATTACGCTTTGTAAACAAAGCCGTGTTCTAATGAGCATAAAAAAAAATATGTTTGACACATGCGCACGAACTTACTGTGTATATTAACGTTATTTCCATCGTTATCCTTTTAAATCTTTACATTTAAGCAGTTAGCATAAACTTGTATTATATATTTTTATAAAACAACATATATTTACCTTGCTCGTAGTTTTTAAACTTTAAAAATGGAATGCACAGACTCCTCAGGGAGGAAACGGGAAAAGCCAAACATTTTACGGTATTTTCGTACACTTCGACCTATAAAAATACTGTATTTGTACTATCAGAATCGAAATAATTCCTTCGTGTCATGCTCTATGCTCATTTTAACATGGGTAGGCATTATATTTGACCACATTTTACACCTCGCTAACGCTCAGTGTGAAATATCGACAAATATAATGCCTATCCATTTTAAAATGAGCATAGAGCATGAAACGAAGGAATTATTTCTTATTATTGCGTAAGAGCAATGACTGGTCAGCTCGGAGTCATAATAATATATCTGGATTAGGTGGTTTGTCTTTATCTGAACTGTTACCTTGTGATCTAGCACGTTATAAAACCGGCTCTGAGTGTCAGTTCTAGTACAGACGGGATTATTATTCATACTGTGTTTCAGGCATTTATAGGATATTTTGAAGTCCAATTTAAAAAAGAAAAAAGTTGACTATTTATGTTGAAGTCACAATTAGTGTAAACAGAAAAAAATATCGACTATTTGCATAAAATTATGTATTTCACAATCTGGACAATGCAATATCTCGTTGAAAATCTTTAATAAAGTTCAATATAAGTATATGCTGTTTGAAAATGACAAATATCATCATCTTTAAATTCAATTTTTAAAACCAGAAGAAACTAATCAAATATATATATTTAGTTTTAAAACCTTTTACAAAGCATAAATAGCGATTAACAAAAATGAAAATGCAAGTGATTTTATATTTTATTCCACAAATTAGGAAAAAAGGGTACAAGTTAAGATATGCATTGGCCGATTCTACACGGATAACGATTGAATTAAATAAAAACGAACAGCAATCCCAAACACCTGTAAAAAGATAACTTGTTACTTTTGATTCTTTAGCCTACAACTATAACAAATAGTAGTTTAAAAACAATATACACTAGTTCGTTCCGACGTATTCGTATACCATACCATAATGATATTCAACAGTATACTTAATAACCCTCACATATCTGCAAGTTTTTAAAATTTACGATGTGTAAAGATGTAACGTTTGGCTGACAAATTATCAATAAATTTAAAACCGAGAGTAAGACATGTTAAATCAATAGACAGATAAGATTTGTGTAATTTTGTATTTCTATTCAATTCATCATGGTGATAAATGATCATCAACAGAAGGTGTAAAATATAGAACTATGCAATAACAACTCAGAAAAGCTCCTCATTTACTGTGTATACTAGATTCAGTAGTGTATGTACAAGACACTAGAAACAAACAAACAAAAAACTTTTGACATACATTTTTGTTTGTATTCTAAAAAGAAACGAGCTTGAACGAAAATATTCGGAACTCATTCTACCTTCATTACAAATCACTATAATATATGATTGTACCTTCGTTAACAATTGCCAAAAAACATACTTTGTACATTAATTTTTTTGTTTGTTTACCTGTTCCGTTCTTTCGTGTGTCATCATAGGTAGCCAGCGTAGTTAAATACCCCCTTCTTTTAGTTTGAAAGGAACTGAAAACATTGACTTTTTCACTATAACCTATGCACTGGTATATTATAATTTCTACAGTACACCTTTTAGTTTAACTTGCACATCTCCTGTTGTTGGAAGTTAAGGACTGTTTTGACAAGGTTCATTGACTGTACGAAGGGAATGCTTTATTAATTTAAAAGGATTGTTTGAACAAATTTTGATTTGTTTGACGTCTTCAACATATGTTGCAAAATACACCCCGGAAAGCTTTTTCAAAATTATTTGATTGTCTACACCAAATAGCTGCATATATTTGAAGTTTAAACGGATGGATTATAAAACATCCACCAAATATTTTTTCCTACATGTACACTATTGATATTTTGCCTAAAAGGGGATGTGGACATTTGATGGGAGTTTCTTCCTTTCCAATACTTTAAATTAGCTTTTTGGGACAACGCTTGTTTCTCATATATAGTGGAGACTTTTAATTGAGGTCCATGCTCTATGACATTGAACTATAGTTTAAGGTCACATATACATCTGACGTTCTAGATTGTGCACTTTCTATTATTTCAACGTCAACGGCCCACATTATCAATTGAAATTCGTCATTGGTAAAATAGTTCAAACATTGTTTATTATGTTAATAACGTGTTATACTATTCTTTTAATTGTCTTGATAAATATTACCTTAACTGTTTAGTCTTTTTTTGTCATCCATTTGACGTTGCTCAGGATTTAGACATCTCGTCCTTGAGTTATTGTTCTATGATAATTTTTGTATTCATGTCTTTAATTTTTGCTTATAAATACTTAATATTTGAGACAGTATATGAAAAAAGTCTAGATTTTGGCAATAGAAATAACTTTAAAAAAGTGCCGTTAGAACTGGTATTTTCATAGCATAAATCGAAGAACACACACCTAGGATCTAGGAACTTTTGTCTGTAACAATGGCAAAAAAATCCAGTACTTTCGTGTCACCATAGAAAATCAATTTTCATATCCTGCATTAGCTTATCAAATGCCAATTATTTATTTTAGCCTTTGCAATACAGAAGGTCAAGTAATATACTTACACAAAGTCCGATATGTCGGCAACATGAAAGAGTATTGAGTAACAGGACAAGTAACAGAACAGAGTTGGTAACAGGAAGGATCTTTTTAAAACAATTGCTTTATTTTTTAGTTGAAGAAAAATACATCATTTCAGATTTGTCATAATTGGAATATAACAGCAAACAATGTCAGTTATCTTTTGAAACTGTATTTGCAAGATGAAAAATCTGCCTATTTAATGAAAAAAATTGAAATAAATTGCTATCTGTTACTATCTACCATACTAGATTTGCACAATGTTCTCTGCTGTTATCAAACGTAAATACTGTATATTATGTTGAAGTTTATTTAATATGATGATCATAACTTGTATTAAATGAAACGGATGGCATACAGTAGCTTACCTTTGTGATTCATCAATGAAATTGTTTTTAATATCATTCCTATTACTGATTATTGTTATGCTTTTACTTTTTGTTAGGTATCATGACAGAACCTAACAGAAAGGAATAACACAGTACTTTTTGTCGTTGTATTTGAATTGTGTAGAAGTTTACTTCCATCTACATATTAATTTAATAGGATAATTAATATAAAAACACGTTTACTGACAATGAGATAATTTCAGAAGGTAAACAAAATAGCTGTAACAAGAGAGAAGAAAAACAATCTCTAAATTCTGATCTTTAGTAAGTGGGGATTTTTCAAACTGGCTGTCATTCACTTATATATATAATAGAGTCATACATTCACGAAATGATGCACATTGCATTACAAGAAATAAAATATTGGTCTTTGAAACGTTTACACAGGTGAAAAAAAAACAGGAATGAAATTTCCCCTATGGGACAACATTTAAAAGTCCCTTAAAATGCAAAGTTACATTACATGCTATAGTTAACAAAGCCAGACCAGTAGGGGACAAGTTTTTTTTATATAATCTATTATATTTGTGAAAATGTAAGGCCTTTTTACTTAATTTAGATATTGTTTGAGTGATTTAGGTGTCAGAAGACAAATCCGGGCAACATGATTATTGTTTGTTTTTTGGTTTGTTTTTTTAGGGGGGAGAGGGGGGAGTAGACATCATTTATGAATATAATATTTTATTTGAAGAGTTATAAGAAAGAGTGTTTAATTGGCAATAGTTGGTGCATTATATATTCTAGTTAATACTAAGTTTAAGAATTTTCTAAAAACAAAATGCTTAATAAAAATATAATTGCTGGTGAAAGGTGGAACATGGAAAGTATATTATTACATATATGACATGGTTCTGTACGTAAACATCCCGTCATTGTTTTATAATCCGGGGTGTATTTTGCAACATATGTTGAAGAAGTCAAACAAATCAAAATTTGTTCAAACAATCCTTTTAAATTAATAAAGCATTCCCTTCGTACAGTCAATGAACCTTGTCAAAACAGTCCTTAACTTCCAACAACAGGAGATGTGCAAGTTAAACTAAAAGGTGTACTGTAGAAATTATAATATACCAGTGCATAGGTTATAGTGAAAAAGTCAATGTTTTCAGTTCCTTTCAAACTAAAAGAAGGGGGTATTTAACTACGCTGGCTACCTATGATGACACACGAAAGAACGGAACAGGTAAACAAACAAAAAAATTAATGTACAAAGTATGTTTTTGGCAATTGTTAACGAAGGTACAATCATATATTATAGTGATTTGTAATGAAGGTAGAATGAGTTCCGAATATTTTCGTTCAAGCTCGTTTCTTTTTAGAATACAAACAAAAATGTATGTCAAAAGTTTTTTGTTTGTTTGTTTCTAGTGTCTTGTACATACACTACTGAATCTAGTATACACAGTAAATGAGGAGCTTTCTGAGTTGTTATTGCATAGTTCTATATTTTACACCTTCTGTTGATGATCATTTATCACCATGATGAATTGAATAGAAATACAAAATTACACAAATCTTATCTGTCTATTGATTTAACATGTCTTACTCTCGGTTTAAAATTTATTGATAATTTGTCAGCCAAACGTTACATCTTTACACATCGTAAATTTTAAAAACTTGCAGATATGTGAGGGTTATTAAGTATACTGTTGAATATCATTATGGTATGGTATACGAATACGTCGGAACGAACTAGTGTATATTGTTTTTAAACTACTATTTGTTATAGTTGTAGGCTAAAGAATCAAAAGTAACAAGTTATCTTTTTACAGGTGTTTGGGATTGCTGTTCGTTTTTATTTAATTCAATCGTTATCCGTGTAGAATCGGCCAATGCATATCTTAACTTGTACCCTTTTTTCCTAATTTGTGGAATAAAATATAAAATCACTTGCATTTTCATTTTTGTTAATCGCTATTTATGCTTTGTAAAAGGTTTTAAAACTAAATATATATATTTGATTAGTTTCTTCTGGTTTTAAAAATTGAATTTAAAGATGATGATATTTGTCATTTTCAAACAGCATATACTTATATTGAACTTTATTAAAGATTTTCAACGAGATATTGCATTGTCCAGATTGTGAAATACATAATTTTATGCAAATAGTCGATATTTTTTTCTGTTTACACTAATTGTGACTTCAACATAAATAGTCAACTTTTTTCTTTCTTAAATTGGACTTCAAAATATCCTATAAATGCCTGAAACACAGTATGAATAATAATCCCGTCTGTACTAGAACTGACACTCAGAGCCGGTTTTATAACTTGCTAGATCACAAGGTAACAGTTCAGATAAAGACAAACCACCTAATCCAGATATATTATTATGACTCCGAGCTGACCAGTTATTGCTCTTACGCAATAATAAGAAATAATTCCTTCGTTTCATGCTCTATGCTCATTTTAAAATGGATAGGCATTATATTTGTCGATATTTCACACTGAGCGTTAGCGAGGTAAAATGTGGTCAAATATAATGCCTACCCATGTTAAAATGAGCATAGAGCATGACACGAAGGAATTATTTCGATTCTGATAGTACAAATACAGTATTTTTATAGGTCGAAGTGTACGAAAATACCGTAAAATGTTTGGCTTTTCCCGTTTCCTCCCTGAGGAGTCTGTGCATTCCATTTTTAAAGTTTAAAAACTACGAGCAAGGTAAATATATGTTGTTTTATAAAAATATATAATACAAGTTTATGCTAACTGCTTAAATGTAAAGATTTAAAAGGATAACGATGGAAATAACGTTAATATACACAGTAAGTTCGTGCGCATGTGTCAAACATATTTTTTTTTATGCTCATTAGAACACGGCTTTGTTTACAAAGCGTAATAAGGACGTCATAATAGAATGCCGGATAATCAGCAAATACTAATTCTAACGTCTTTGGATGAACCCGGCTTGGGTTCAAACCGATGACACCCGGCACACAAGATGAACATGCTATTTCGAGACCACAAAAGCGAAACATTTGTATATTGATACAAATAAAAGAAAACGACAAGACACAATAAACCAGCGAACAGTAATTCAAAAGACATTTGAAGGTCAGGATACAGTTCCAAATTTTTTTCCCTCGACCAATAAGAAAGAAAAAAAAAGCCACAGTGGTATACAGCTGTTCAATAGTCACAATAGAAAGTTTTGCTGTTCTTCACTTTTGTAACGGTGCTACCTCAAAAGAGTAACATAAATTTTATAAAGGGAACTATCTTTGGAAATCTTTATGGCAACGGGAAGTTTGTCAAAGAAACAACAACCCGATCAAAGAGCATATATCAGCCCAGTGCTACCAATGGGTTTCAACACAACAATAAAAGTCTGTACTTGAAAGCGGGCTTCATTTGACTCATAGTATACCAACATTTTAACTTCAAGGGAGGTCGAGGTGATGTGTTTTATTTGCATTTTGTTTTCGACGCTATCAATAAAATATTTTGTCCTTCAAAAATTAACATTTTAAGGTTTTGGAAAAATATGGATTCAGAATAATTGTTTTGTCATCTTCTCGATCCCAAAACACTACCCTCAGTACCCCATTTACCCCTTTAAATTAAGTGATCGTTCCTTAAACAAAAATGGGTACTAGTTAATATAAAATGAACATCACACTTAACTCTGAAACATATGAATGAAAAAAAAAAAAGAAAAAAAAAAGACTGGCAATGACCCAATGTTCCTGACTTTTGACAGGCGCAAACAATGCGGACAGATTAAAATGGTTTGTGAGATCTCAACCCTACCCTATACCTTAAGCTAATGTAGTTTATTGCAATCCCCTATTCATAATTTATCCCTACTTAAACAGGAACAACCAGGGGAGATATTTTGACCCAGGTTAGTCCACTGCTCAATCAAAGATGATAGAGTGGTTGTAACATTGATTCAAAGCATCTAAATGGAGTTGTGAAAAAAGAATGGAAAAGGTTACCGTTCCTACTAACCGTCTCGTACCGTTTAAATTTGGAATTAACAAAATAACTGAAGAGTGTGGTCTGATAGAGCAAACAGAAAAATGAAGACTCTATCTTCATATTGATGTCAAACTTTCTAAACTTTAGAAATGGATAGATTGACCAAAGACTTTTCTAAATTAGGTCAGAAATATTAGAAATTGGAGGTGGGGAGTTGTTAGCTGCTTAAATTGCGACACTTTATGATTAATAAATGGGTTTAAATGGTTAACAAGTAAGAGAAGGTACAATCAGTTATTGGGTGCTGTCCAGAACAAAGCGAAGAGATTGAATCATTAACGTGCATTCAAAACAACAATCGACTAATTACAACAATCGATACAATACGTTGGAGCCACAACGAAATATTCTATTATGTTTTGGATGCATTACGCAAGGTCACAAAATCGCAGATCTAGTTGATAATTCTAAAAAGTTAGAAAATCATTAGCTTTTACCATGGCCTACATATGGACTCAATTCAAGCTAGTCGTTTGATGGGTAAGTGCCCGATACATCTGAAAAGTGCAAAAACTTTACAACTTATCACTGTGTAGCTACTTAACTATTTTTTGAAGTACATTTTTAAAAGTAAGACAGAAATATTTGATGAACATTTTCATTTGGTCTTTTAATGTAAATTGCCATTTCACGCCTCCTCTTCTTCATATTTAAATAGATGAAAATACAGATTTATTCAGACGATTGCTAATGCCTACAGGTCGCTCGAATAAATTGAAGTGGCCAATATCACGACCAACTCATATGATAAAATGCAATTCATATACTGAAAATGATAATTTCGTGATATCTACGTATTGACAATGTCCATTGCCATGTGATTATGGACTTTCCAATTAGATTTTTCTCTAAGTTCAGTTTTTTTTTGTGAATTTACTTTTTAAAGGATAAGGCAAATTTAAATATTTAATTTTGGCCACAATAATTCCAACGTTTTAGAAATTGTCTCTCTTGGTTGCAAATTATATTGCTTTCTTTGAACTGTCGCAGTTTATTACAGTGAAATATAAATACACATGATTATCTTTAATAAAGCTCGTAAAATGATTTATTATGCCAGTTAAGACAATAGATTAGGACTTCACGACGTGCATATTATTTGTTAAAATATTTTCGAATAACATGAATAAAGGTAAGTTGTTTTTAACTTGGGTTTTACAAAGGTACTTCGAATATCCTAGTAACCAGTACTTTTATACTCACAATAGTTACCATAGATATTGTCATATGTATAAATAAATTATTTGTAAGGACCACCCAAACCCTTCCCCCGGAATATAACACGTTGAATAATTGTATGCGTCCGCAGCTCTTTTGCGGATTTGCCTTCATTAGGAACGTTCAAAGTCAAATATTTGAAAGCCTAGCATGTATAAGTACCAAAACAGTTCAAGAGCTATATTAAAACATATCTTAAAAAGGCTAACTTTGCACGATGAAGTTGAAACCTTTGTTAGACTTAGCGTCTGTTTGCTTGTGCAGGATGTACAAGAACATAGCAATATCCGATCAGGATGAGATCGTCAAATATAATGCCTCGTGTATAAAGAGCGCCAAACATGTAAAAACTCGTCTGAGGGGTTCTTATGTGACCTGTTTGAAGGCTAGATTTCCTTTATCTAATATACACCCGATTCCTAGTGACCTTCATCCTCGACTGCCTCTTTTACAGCCCTAACTGTTCTACCTATTGTCACTTTTTTTTTCTAGCCCTGAAAACAGGCATCACATACATTTGTATTTGCTACTGGACGTTAAGCAAACACTTATTTGACATTATTTTCAATAAGGTCTTTTCATCTTCCGGAAATTTGCTTTGCCGTATACATAAATTAAAAATATGTTGTATAATTATAGTGAATATAGAAACCCAAGGTAGTATGGATATGCCAGCTTAGCCAAAAACATAATGTTTCACATGATTGTCAACATTTCTATTATACGTTTACCTTACACAAACAACAATTGTTACAAAGACGCTAACAGAGTAGACAATTAACATACAAAATATTAAGAAGAGGAAAACGTCTTTCCCGCATTTTTTTTTTTGGTATTTTCAGCCCGACGAAAGTTTTAGATATAAGCTCAATTTGCAAATCAACCCAAGTATAGTGTTCAAACAAAATGAAATACTGATGTAGAATAAATAAACATTGAGTGAAGCGTTGACGATATGTAGTAAAATTCTAGTTTGATCATAAAGAATTTCCGACAGTGCGAGGGCATTACAGCCAGTCAATGTAGTTTAACAAACATCATCATACAGATTTTACTACCCTTTTTAAAGGTGTCAGTTCTGTACTTTTTTGAGTGCCTACTATATGAATGTCATAAATAATCATCGAGTGTGGCATTACATACTTATTGACTTGGTATGAGTGGAATAGTAAGTTTATTGTCCCCTGAGGTGCAACTATTGTTATGAGGCGTATCCGAGGACAATTGTTGTCCGAAAAGAGGGGGAGACTAAACTTAATATTCCACGACAATTTAGTCAGCAAGTGTTTTATTTTATTGAAAAATACAAAAGACAATAAATCACAGTGATAAATCAACTATCGTTATATTAGAACAGAAACCCATCCATTATGATAAGGCTACGTCTGGCATTGCCGTCAACCCAAAATACAATAAGTAAAAGGTGACGTCGGTACTCCTGTGGTATTTTCAAAATCCTCCAATTCTTGAGTTGCATTTGAAATTGCGAGTTATAATATAACGCATGTGGTCAAATAGTTTCATCGAGGTACAATAGCTAGAAACCTTTGACTAGTCCAATAGTTTAACGCTTGCAATTTGAATAATAGTCAAAATAATGTGTATCTATATTATATAGAAAACGATAAATGAGGTATAAAAAAGACATTTCTTAAACTTATGAATAGGAAATCATTCATGTTATTTTTTTATTCAATTTTGACAGTTGCAGAATATTTTAAATTTATGATATATGTAATATCAATATTCACAATTAAGAAAGTTGATATTCAAATACTTTCAAGTTGTTCTCATAAATGCTTATGATCGTGGTAAAATAAAGAACAATTATAAGTTCAATAAACTATCTATACCTGAGAAGCCATTTATGTTCATTTTTAAAATGAATGTTCAATATTGAATGTTTCGAGAAGGTTTAAAATATATGATACGATACACATTTGATATATATTGAACATATATAACGGAAAGCAAGTCTGACGTATATGTTAACAATCTTAGTATCTTTGTAAAAAAAAATAACGAACTCCTGGGGAAGTTCAAAACGGAGAATCCTAATAAAATGACTAAATGAAAAGCTTAAATATATCTTACGAACTGAAAACAACTGTTATATTCCTGACGTGGTATAAGTATTTCCTTTTGTATAAATTTGTGGATTAATCCAGGTTTAATAGCAAACCAAATCACTCACTTGTATTACAGCGGCGTTAAATTTCATTGTATTGACAATCATGTGTGAGCAAAACAAACAGACATGATTCTTATCAATGTCAACTAGACGGTATGGGATTTTCCCTTTGACGAAACCCCCGTGCAGTTGCCTATAATTGCTTACAACTACTTTATGTGGTGCATAGTTATATTATTGGCAATATTACATGATCTTCTTATTTTTCATTTGTATTTTTAAGTAGTCCAATTTTGCTAAACAATTTTCCTACTTCTATAAAATATATGCTGTCTCCTAGATAAAAGTTTTAAATAGATTATTTTCAATTATAAAATTCCACATCCATACACTGCTTGATCAGAGGTTAAATAATTCACTTAGAACCCAAACCTATAGATCCACAATAATAACCAACGATCGATGTTAAGCAATCACAATAAAATTTAAAATGGAAATGGACAATGTGTTAAAGAGACAACTACCCTACCAAACAGCAGAATAGCTGACGGCCACCGATGGGTCTTCAACACAGCGAGAACATCACATGGAGGTGGGCTTCAAAGTATATTTCTGATTTAAAAAAAAAATTACATTATATTTAAAAATTCGTTAGTTCTTTTTCCTATTGATATTACAAAGAAAGCTCATTCTACGAAAAATTACGGATATAAGATACATGTATTGCGTATGGTAACCGTAGTTTACACCGACCTGATAAGTGTTCTGATGAAACAGAAACAGGCGTCTGCCAGAGCAAAGAAGCAGGTGTCTCTTACGAGTTCTTATAAATTAATTAACCTCATAAACGATTGTACTAAATTAAGGGAAATCGGGTTAAAAACACAAACTGTTGAAATAACATGAACTAAAAAAAAAGTGGTTCGTCGACAAGTTTAATGTCAACTGCGTTGCAAGCTTCGATCGTTTTACAAAAACATATAGTATCGGTCATTACATTACTAACGATGACCCATTTTCTCATTTTACATTTAATAATCATACCATTATTACTTTTCTTTCAGACAACCTTTTAGGTCTGCAATTTCCATCTTCTTGACTAAACGATATCGTTTTCTCAAATATAACATATGACAGAACAATATAGAAATAACTACTTTAAATTAGTGGCTGTCAGTGTTGATATCGCATTTATTGTTATCAGAATGTATGTACGGGAAATGATTCTCGGACCAGATAATTTTGTTACATTTCTGAATAATGAGAAACATACATTTGTGCATATTCATCAAACATCTCTATGTTTCGAATGCATGACAAACAAAATACATGGAGAGATACTGATATCAAATAAGCAGTTATTCATACTGTACAAATCAGATGAACGGAAACAGATTCGGGATCACAAAAAATATACCGGAAACAAATTGACCCAAATTTGCATCTGTAAATATTCTGCAACAGAAAATGTCGATGTCAGAGTGCTTGATATTACACTAGCAAATTATATAATTCAGAAATGTGGAAAACACGAGTTAGGATTAGATAATTGGATAGAACAAATCAAAGAAGTGCGGAACGAAATATTCTATCTTTCTGATATACAAGAAATGACAGATCAAGTATTTAGCAGAAGATGGTCAAAACTAGAAGGATCCATAATGGGAATAGCTAATGTTATAGGTAGTGCATTTGCTGTGGAAACCGCTCGTGTATGTAACAACGTATTAGATTTTAGCGAGAGAAATTTATGTATTACTGAAAAATTATTACACCAGGGTTTTCGATATCACTAAGTGGTCAAAACATTTACTAAATTTTATCATCGGTATAAGGAAATAATTCGTAAATATAACTCAACACGCAGACATCTTATACGTTCAGGTATTTCACATCCAATCTTTTATGGTAATATTCTTTACAAAGCACAAAATGTCAGTATTCACCTCAAAAGCTTACAACAGACTTATTAAGAAGGGATATAGTTACGATACTATTGTCAGGTCATTAAAGATTGCATATGTTGGCTTCAATATTGATTCACTTATAGGGTCTATGCATCGGAACTAAACACATTTATTTAAAAAACAAAAAACAGTTATTGGCATGACACGGGTTATGTTCTTCTCATATAGTTTATGATAGTATGATATTAAACCCCTAACGAGAGGGATTGTGCCTGATATTCATATGATGAAGACATAATCTTTCAATCAGTTTAATTGAGGTCTGAAGCTGGCATGTCAGTTAACTGCTAGTAGTCTGTTGTTATTTATGTATTATTATCATTTTATTTATTTTCTTTTGTTACATCTTTTCACATCGGACTCGGACTTCTCTTGAACTGAATGTGCGTATTGTTATGCGTTTACTTTTCTACATTGGCTAGAGGTATAGGGGGAGGGTTGAGATCTCATAAACATGTTTAACCCCGCCGCAATTTTGCGCCTGTCCCATGTCAGGAGCCTCTAGCCTTTGTTATTCTTGTATGATTTTTGATTTTAGTTTCTTGTGTATAATTCGGAGTTTAGTATGACGTCCATTATCACTGTACTAGTATACATATTTTAAGGGGCCAGCTGAAGGACACCTACGGGTGCGGGAATTCTCGCTACATTGAAGACCCATTGGTGGCCTTCGGCTGTTGTCTTCTCTATGGTCGGGTTGTTGTCGCTTAGACTCATTCCCCATTTTCTTTCTCAATTTTATTTCGAACCATTTGGTAAAGACGAATTAAAGTTTCGACAGCAAAAAATGCTGAAATAAGGCAATGTTTGTCCTTCGTGTGTGTAACGATTTTCTAGCTGTAGTTGTTGGCAACTATGTCCATGGCTGGTGTTGTAAAACACCAGAATTCGAGACAGGTTACACATATTAAATAATGAATAGATGGAATCTTCTAGTTCAGTAACTTTAGATAAATGAATAATTGGATCAAACTAATACATAAACGACATTTGTGAACTATCTGTATGTGCAGCTTATTCATGTATCGTAGTCATACAAATATGTTGTAGGGGCCCTGTTTAATTGCATCAACAAAATAATATTTGACTAGATCAAGTAACTGCATTGCTAATGGCATGCCCTGAGGTCATGCCAAGCGTCATATAACTTCAATTATGTTAAGATTATTACTATGTCCTCTTCCACCTAATCATAAAGGAGATGTTTGAGTCGAGAAGTTTTCATTCCAGTTTAGATATTTGAAAAACGCCAGTATCTACACGTCATTCAGAAGGGTATCACAGTTACGATTTTCTATATTTTCTTCGCTAATCTGTTAATGTTGAGAGAGTCAATGTTGCTGTTGCTTTGCTTAAGTATAACATGTATAAAAATGTGGCATGTAGCAAAGGACACTTAGTGTTACTGATGGTACGTCAAAACAAAACTCTTTGTAACTATATGTAATGTATATGTGTTGATTTTGATATCATATGGCGGACATCTTGGAAAAAACCGCCATTTTGAAATTTTAACTTTGTACATAGGTATTATTGTACCAATGATCCAGGACTACTCACATCCCAAATTTCAACATGTATAATTGATATTTGCTGATTTTGATTTTTTATGGCGGCCATCTTGAAAAAAACCCGCCATATTGAAATTGCAAGATGTATCCATAGTCTATACTTTTTGAAACACCTCTCACTACTGTCACGCCAAATTTGGACATGAAACTGACCTTATATAAGTTATATATGCAGATTTTAATATTTTATGGCGGCCATCTTGAAAAAAGCCGCCATATTGAAATTGCAAGATGTATTCATAGTCTATACTTTTTGAAACACCTCTCACTACTGTCACGCCAAATTTGGACATGAAACTGACCTTATATAAGTTATATATGCAGATATTTTATGGCCGCCATCTTAAAAAAAAGCCGCCATATTGAACTTACAAGTGGGTCCATAGCTAATATTTTGTGAAATACATAGAACTACTACCATGCCAAATTTGGTGCTTTTATCATCAAACCCACAATGTTTTTTCACCAATCGGCTGGACTAAAGAGATAACACCCCGACCCAAGAGCAGATAACGACGAAGGCAAACAATGGGTTGTATCACGGCGAAAAAAAACCGGACTTGCTTGAGCCTTACATAATAATGTGAACTAGTTCAGTGGATACGGACATCATACTAAACTCCAACATATATCAATGGACTAATATTGAAAAATATACGACTTAAAAGGCCAGATGCACCTGTCTTGGGACAGGCGCAAACATACTGAGTGGTTTAACATAGTGTGTGAGATCCTGTTAGATCATTGATTCATTTGATATATAAACTTAAACGTGTGACTGACGATATATATATATGGAACTCAGCAAAGAGTAAACATGAAACTACGTATAATAATTGGAGTGTAAAAGCGTTTACCGTACTAAGGCATCATTCTAAAATTGAGCGCATTGTCAACGCTTTTACAACCCTTTGAAATAACTACAAGAATCACTCAAGTACTTATAGTTACATTTGTTTGCTCGGATCATTAATTTGGAGACAAGTATCACTGACGCTCGTATCATCATAAATGTTACATTTTATTTGGAAATGAAGATCAATTCTAGAATGAGGCAAATTGATGTAATCCAATCAAAATAACGTATTATAATAAAAATACATGTAATGTTATGATTGAGATATGAATGTTTTCCATTCTGATTAGATTGGTAATATTCATAAACTGCAGGTATAATATTCTACAGTTTAAGTTGTAGAAGTATACATGCATATGTATATGAGGAAATAATAGATATCGACATCAATGTTTAAATTACCAACTACATATCTGCAGTTAGTAAGTTATTTTAAAACTCTAAAACGAGTTTTTTGAAGCACGCATACATTCAAGTGTACATTTATATATAGTATAATACATGGCAAAAACTCGACCAATACCAGCCCTCTTGACCTTCGGCTCTCGGGACTGCTATTGGATTCTCGTGGTGATACAGCATGCGATACGGATTTTGCATTGTATTATTCTGTTTATAATACATTTTAATAGCATCAGATTCCAAGGGATATCCCTTTTTTTTTTTTAAATCGTCCGACACTATAAGCTAGAAAAGAACATTATGATTTACCTGTATTTTTTCAGCTGACTTGTTTATTTTTAAAGACTTCCTTATCTGCTTAATATCCACATCGTAATGTCCCCTATTACCTTTTTTAATTCTCAATATCATGTTTTAAAATGCATCTACTAGTACTATCGATACTGTCCTAAGGCTATTATTTCAACTAAAATTAATAGTTATCAAATAAATATCAAAAAATGTAGAAACGTTAAAAGTGTTATTGTTTATTTTGCGATGATATAACTCCTGATCATTTTAATCTTCTGACGTGGTCATCATGAACAGCAGGAAAACTATTTCTTTAAAAGTTTTCTATCTATTCTAACCAAATTGTAAGCGTAAACATTGCATTTGTGTTTAATCCATGAGGTAAGGAAAACAAACTTCACGAAAATTATGACAAAAGGTATTGAAAATTAAAAATAATAAAATGTTACTGGGTTATATTTATTAAAAAAATATCGATTTTAGTTGAAATGATAGGCCATTTTTTTTAATTGAACTCATTTTTTTCCATGCCAGGTAATACAGCAACTGGACGTCATAGGTCAAACGTTGACGTCATTCGAAGTATGACGTCACACCAGGTATGCGATATGGGTTTTGCTATGCGATTAAGGGGTATGCGATACGGGTTTAGCTATGCGATACGGGGTATGCGTAACAGGGTAGGTGATACAGACTGAAAAAAAGAACTTTTATTAGATTTAAAAAATTGCTGTATTTTGTTCTAAATATATGATAAATTATTTTAACATACACTTGTTCTCCTTTCGTAATATCGAAATCAACATCAAATGTCGATTGCTAGTACGTATCGCTTGTTTGGTTACGTACTGTATACTTGCAAAGTTTTTTTGTAAATGAAGCACACCTCATTTTCGCTACAATGAATGGATTATAAAAATGAGAATTTTTAATTACACTTTTCACAATTTTACCATTTTGGCAGTTGCATCAGTCAAACATTTGTTGAATATAGAAAACCAACTCTAGCATCCGGATTTTACTGAGTTTAAGAAATAAAAAAAATTCACAACATAATCACATTAATGCAATAGTTACATGATGATATACGCAAAGAAATGTTCACCTTAAACTAGCGACATTGTTTTAAGCTATATTTAGATCATGAGTGGTCATAAATAGACTGCGCTTTATTAAGGATGTATTCTTCTGACGTTTCAGTCTCGTTGAAATCTCGTTCTTGAATTATTCCCAAAATAGGTGATACAAGTGGAAAATATCAATGAATTCTAAAGATAAGAATAAAAAAAGTGGTCATTCTGGTGACTGATTTATCATCTTTTGAAGAGGTTTTTACAGCTTTCACAAATAAGTGATATCAGAATATTGTAAAGTATTATGTTTATAGATGAATACATTTATCATGTCTTCCTTTCTGGTGGTTTTATTCGATAACGTGCTACGTTTAATGGTCTCAGTCTTAAGTGTCACAAATTTCTTTTTTGCTACATCCCCTATTTTAACAGAAATTTAAAAAAAAATGATGATATACAATTAGCACGGAAACTCAATAACAATTTGATAAGAATAAAAAAAATGGTCATTCTGGTGACTGATTTGTCATCTTTAGAAGAGTTTTCTACATCTTTCACAAATAAGTGATATCCGAATATTGTAAAGTGTTATGTTGATAGATGAATACATGTATTATGTCTTCCTTTCTGGTGGTTTTATTCGTTAACGTGCTACGTTTAACTTCAGTTGAATGTTTTTTTATGTTTAAAAATTACACGTTCATCTAACATATCGAAGTGTTGAATGTATTCACATATCAAATGCAATAACAAGTATACACTAAATTATACTCGCATGCGATATATCTTGTAAGTGCAGCTTTAAATTTGAATTTTGATTGATCACTTGTTTGTCTGTTTGCCTGTTTTAGCCATGGCGTTGTCAGTTTATTTTAGATTAATGAGTTTGACTGTCCCTTTGGTATCTTTCGTCCCTCTTTTTTAGCTAGAAATGATGGAATTGAAATGAAAATAAGACAGAATGGGTATTGATGATTTTCATTTGACAATTACAGTGTTTGCTTAAGAACGAGAATTTTTAAGACTATTCATTTTGTTTTAGGTTTTGTTTCAGATAACTTTTACTTTAAATTAAAACTAACCATAATTGATTAAAGTATCCAGTAGAAATATATTCTAATTCAACATAGAATTGATTTTTATATTTCATATGTAATTTGAGTGAAAACTGTCAATTTATGTGTTTGTCAATGATATGTTATAAAAATTAAAACTTTGAACCATGTTGCAACTGTTCCTCAAAAGGTTGTCCAGTCAGATCGTCTGAAATTAAAATATCAATACAATGTATACATGTCAATACGTGGTATGAGACAAAGTTGAACACATGACCTTTAATTCTGGAATGTACATTTAAGATTTAAAAATTTGCCGAACTTTATATAATATATAATTTAAAATTTATTGGCCGAACTAACTTCAAGTTTCCCGCCAAAAAGAAAGTTGCTATAAATGTAAACAAACAATGCAATAGTTGACAGAAAATAAATAACTGCATGGGCAGTTCGAGATTGTTAAAGTCTGTGCATGAAAATTTAGAGGGTACATTCTTTTTTTTTGTATCATTAAACACACTTTTTTTAAGAAGGGTATTGCCGAACTTGAATAGTTCTCGGTAACCTATATGTATTTCAAAGTAGTTATATAAATAGCAAGTGCATTGAAGTACAGTTCACTTCTCGGAAGAATTCAATTGAGGAAATTTCCATAGTATACACACTTTCTGTAAACAAATTGACCAACTTACTTTATTTATAAAATTTATTGAAAACTGCGAGAAAAATGTATGTTTTTAATATTCAAATGTTTCATTTATTTCCATAAAAGGATAGTTTATAGAACATGAATAAAACCAAATTAAATCTTAAAATTATGTTAAAAAGAGTTCTTTCAATCAATTGAGGTCTATTGCTGGGATGTCAGTAACTGCTAGTTGTCCTTTCTTAATATATGTACCAATGTGATTTTTTTCTACATTGCCCAGTGGAATAAAGGGTGGGTTGATATCCCTAAAACAGGTTTTATGTCCGCCGCATTTTTGCGCCTATCCAAAGTCAGGAGTCTCTGGTGTTTGTAAGTTTTGTGTTTTAATTATGGCAACCTCAACGCAGTTGGGGTGACACATTATTATTCTACGTTTCTTTTTTGTTCTTTTTATTATTTTTCTTCCACACTTTTTTTGTCCACAAACAAATGGAAGTTTTTAACGACCTTGACTGGCTATACAGACCTTGCACGGTTGGATTGTTGTCCACTATGGATCTTGGAACTGAATGGATCCAAGAGGATGAAACTATACGATAATGTAAACCACCATCTGAAGATTTGCAATTGGGGGTTGGCCCTTTCAAGATGGCCACTGACTGTTACCATGGAAAAAGTAAAAATGTCCCAAAACTAAAAATGCTCCAACATTATTGAAACTTCACACAAATGTTACCCGGCATATGGGTTTAGAATTTCCAAAGTGGCCGCCGTTAACATGAAAACAGCAAAAAAATTCAAAATACTTCAAACTTAATGAAACTTTACAAAAAATATAGATTGCATGTGTAGATGGACTCTGAGACTTTGGAACTTTCAAAATGCCTGCCGTTACTCTGGCAATGGGGTAACGGTCCCATCTGTTTTTGCTAGCAATTAGAAATCTAGTTTTCTTTTCTTTTATATATTTTTGAGTTTAGTATGACATCCATTTTCATTGAACTAGTAAACATTTTTATTTAGGGGCCAGCAGATGCATGTCTCTGGTGCGGGATTTTCTTGCTACATTGAAGTCCCATTGGTTGTCTTCGGCTGTTATTTTCTCTTTGGTCGGGTTGTTGTCTGTTTCACACATTCTCCATTTCTATTCGCAATTTTATTAGATAGAATATCACTATGAGTACGAAAACAAAACAGTTTCCTTTCAAGACATTCAGTTAAATTTCTGAAATGTCGAGTCTCAGATCAGTGTGGTGTGTCTTTAAGTTGATGTTTTTTTGAGTTTTTTGTTTTTTGTTGTTGTCGGCATTGTTTAAATCTAGTGAATCTAGTCTATTTTACTATGTTTTAAAGTTAGTGTTTACTTTGTGATATTGTACCAGCAAATAATTGTACGTTTATTTTGTCGGGACCTTTTCTAAATTACTACGATGACTTCTTCTTTCAGTTAAAGGCTGTACTATGACATTTAGTTGGAAACTTCTACATCAGTTGTTCTCATTTGAAAGTGATATATTTGTTTTTGCATATATCCCCTTTTATAAACGAAACTAGAAGAAAATGATAGACAAATGGCGCTGCAACTCACTGACAATTTGATTAGGGTTTAAAAAAATGTCATTCTGGTGATGAGATTTCTACAGCTTTCACAAATAAGTGATATCAGAATATAGTAAAGCATTATGTTTATAAATAAATAAATTATAAATGATATTCGCATTAAGTTTTACTTCTTGTCGTTATATTCGATAACGTAGTACGTTGTACCTCAGTTTAAGTTTGTTTTTAAATGAAAATGACACGTTTATCTAAGTGTGAAAGTATTCGCCAATTACATGCATTAATAAGTATACACTTCCTTACAAAGTCATACGATATCTTTTTTCAAATGCATCCTTATAATTTGAAAATTGATTGAGCACTTTAAGGAAGTAATAATGACATATAAATAAAAACGAAAACATGCTCATTGATTAATTTCTATTGACAATTATAGTGTTTGCTTAACCAGGACAAATTTTCAGAATTTTCAGGATTTTGCTAAACAAACCATATACTTTAAGGTATTATCACGCATGATTAATTGAACACAGACTGCACGAACATATTTTAATTTGACGTATTGATTTTTAAAATTGCATATGTGATTTAGAGTTAAAACTGTCAATCTATGGGTTTGTCAGTGATATGTTTTTACAATTAAAACGTTGATCCCCGTTGTAACTGATCCTCAAAAGATTATCAATCATATCGTTTGCTATTTAAATACAAAAACAATGTATGCATGACAATACGTGGTATTAGACAATATTGAACGCATGACTTTTACTTTTGGAATGTATATTCAAGGTTTATTATTTGCGGAACATTGAATGACATACATCGTAAATTTATTTGGCGGACCACACGTCAAATTTCCTACCAAAACATGAAAAACAGTGCAATATGTGACAAAAAAATTAAATACTTCATCGCCTGTATGATATTATGAAAACCATGTGTTTCCTTCTGTTTTGGTTTGTAACATGGCTTTGTTTTCTCTTTTGGTTTGGGACCTGTGGATTGAAATACAAGAAAGGAACAGTTATCAAAATACATCCATATTCGTATCAACGAGTTAAAAATATTTTAACAAAATTAATATTGATAAAGAGATATCAAACACAAATTTACGAGAGCACATAGAAGATATAACATACATTTTATTGCAAGCATCATTTTTTCAAATGGAAATATTTCAAGGTAAATCATCATAAGCGGAAAACAGATTCTCTAGATTATATGCCCATATCGTTGAAGTCAATTTTTTCCTACATATCGTTCGTTCCCTGTCATGATTAGGACAACAGTTATTATAATCCATTGGGCACTTACATTTATGATAAGGCCATCACCGAAAACAATGAAAATTGGTACCCCACGAACAAAAAATTTCCACGGTATATTAAACTGTTATTTATGAATTAAGGACTTTTCCTGTACTGGTTGTTCGAATGTACGTTTTGTAAATCAACTAATTGAAGTCAAAATAGGGAAATTATTGAGATCTTGGGCAAGCGTGTTTGACCCTGCCTTTGTTCATGTGCCTTCCCAACGTTGGGATCATCGTAAAAAATAGTCGTATGTGATATCTTAATGTTTTTTCCTTATTTAGATGATATAATAATTGTGATTGTCACTATGCAATCCATTCATTTCTTTTTTGACTCGGATAAGAGCTTGACATAATGTATATAGTTAAATACAATATGTTGCTCTCTAGAAGTATTTTAGTTATTTTTATCAGGAGAGTGTCAGGCAATACCACCTATCTATACAATCTTCAAAACCAATACTTGCTCAAAATGCATTTTAAATCTATGACATTTCTCAGCAGTTTGTATTTTGTAGTTTTGTAAAACAACAGAGTTAAAAACTTATCAAATATAATTATTCACTTTAATCTGACGTATACCACATAACTTTGTCACGATAAAGTATAATTGTCTATGTTTAATGGATAGAAATTGCACTAATGTATATACCATTCCGTGTCTCATACGATTGCTAGCACATCTACTGCTCTATATGGATTGCCGAGAAAATATCCGATCGGACGGTTAAATATGTAGTGTTCACCAACGTGAACTGTGGTAAAACATATTTTGACATTGACCCATATAGCTGTAGTCGTATACAAGGCAGGTACTGTCTTTTGTTCTTCTATTCTTTCATTATGTACCTTTGTCCTGTAATATGCTCTCTTTGTCCTGAAATTCGATGGAAAATAATTAAATGACTATTTGCATTTTGTTTTAAGATATCGATGAATTTCTGGGAAAAACCGACACATTGCTACACGGAATAATTTATTTCCTGATTATGAAAATTATATTGTTATGAATTGCACAAAAATAATTTGAAATAAAAATGTATTTGCAATTGTAAAATATATGTTATGAACTGCACAATTATTTGATCATAGTTATGGATAGTGAAATATTGGTTGTAATGCCTTAAGCCCCAGTCCCACTAGACCACGATCGCACTTCGCTCATCACGATCTAAAATAAAATCAGATCGTGGTGAGGTCGCGGTATGAGCGGCATGGAAATGTACATTTTTGTTGTTTTCACGATGATACTACGTCCTCATTACGCTTCTACAACGATCCCTCTACGATTATACCACGTACTCACCACGCTTATTCTGCGACCTCACTACGCTTATCAAGACCTTTCTACGCTCTTCACGTTCTCACTACGACCATACCACGATTTATGCGATTGCAACACGACTTTACCACGCTTCTACTGCGATTATAGCACACGCTCGTCCCACGACCTTACTACGACCATACCACGCTCATACCACGATCCTACTACGCTCTCAACAATAATGTCAGCACCGAACTCCATATAAATACTGTTTCATTCCTTCAATTTCTCATTTATAAGAATATTTAACGGAAACAACACAGACACCTCATCTTTATATTCGTCAACTATTGCTCGGCAAACCTCGGGTAAAAATGTACTTATAGAATTCCGAGCAACTCTGAAGTCATACTGCTAGGTCAAGTACTTGTCACCAGTAGCTAAATGTCTTAAAGTGATGGCAATTTTAAGACCAGGCGATAGGGATCTTCTAAATAGCGTATCCGTCTTCTTAACTCTTGGACCAACTCGGTTAACAATTTCATCGAACATCACTGGAGACATTCTTAAAAAATTAAAGAAGGGAGGTTCATCCTCAATTCTTAACTCGTTCATCATAATGACCAAACTAGAGTCTCCTATCCGTTGCTAACCAAGGACGAATCCAAAAGGACATACGCCGTCTAAATGTTTTTCGAATCCTTCTTCTTCGCTCTCTCATTAACAACATTATGGCTTGGTCGTTAAGATTTTGTATCTGAGTTATTGATTGAAGAAGCATAACTACATGTACATGGTATTGTGTTTCCATGGTTCAATTGAAATTGATGTTTCAAACAAAAACTGAAGAGCTATTATACATTTATGTGACAATGACAATGGGCATGACAAGAACTCGAAATAGTCGTGGTACGAACGTAGACAGATCGTAAGAAGAGCGTGACGAGGACGTCATGAACGTACTAGAATTGTTCTATGGTCTTGAACAGCGTGGTGTAAACGTGGTATGGTCGTAGTGGGAGCGTAGTTGGGTCGCGGTGACAACGTGATGATCGTAGAGAGGTCGTGATAACGTCGCTGTGAGATCGTAGCGTAATCTCCCCGAATTAAATCACGCTCTCGCTACGATGGTACAGCGACCTTTGCGATCTTACCACGACCTTACTACGCTCTCACTACGCTTCTACTACGGCCTGATTTTGCCACGACCGCACCACGCTTGTTTGAACATGTTCAAAGTTGGCCACGCTCATCACGATCTCCAAGATCTTCACACGACCGTATTACGACCTCACTGCGATCTACACGATCGCACAAGCTCGTCAAAATTTGCATTTTTTTCATAGATCGTGGTGCGATCGTGGCCTAGTGGGACTGGGGTATTACACCGAATAGTTTTTTTTTTATTATTTTGAAAGTTATGATGTAATTAACTACAAATACAATAATAATTTAGCAGTTATTGATCATTCAATTGTTTATATTCTCTAAAATAAAAGCATTTTATCGTATAACTGATGGTGATGCTTACTACAGAATAAATATTAGTATATAAGAAGTAATCAAAGTAAATAGGAATAAACCTCTGCATGTGGATATTTTTTGTCCGATTTGGTGTAAATAATAAAAGTTGTAAATAATTTTAGATTTAGAAATGCGTCTCCTTCATGTTAATCTTTATTTGACTTCCTAATCATATAATATGAGATTTGAAATCGGCAAATTACTATTGGCTTATATAACCTACCACAACATTTGGTGTACACTTTGGAAAATATTACCAAAAATGCTTAAATTTTCAAACTGTTAAAAGTTAACGGCAGAAGTACTGTATGATGATCAGATTTCCTGTGAAATTATTTTAATACTATGTAAGAATGATCGTGACGATAGGAACAGTAAACGTTTTTTCAGCCAAATTTCACCATATTTCTATTTCAATTTTCTGGTTTCGTTTTATAGTTGCATTATGGTTGGTTGTTGCAAATCACGTGAAGTAATTGATGATGTTGAAAATGTTGCCGAAATGACAGAAAAAATTACTAAAAAGGCTGGTGGAGTTAAAATAGCAGATGTAGTGGGAAGTGTTTCCAAAGCTGTCAATGCAGTCGACGGAGCTACAAATGCGTTTGAAAGTTGTATGTATTTATCTCAGTAACTATGCGTATAATATCAGTTTAATATATACAAAATAATTAAATAATTAATGGTAAGAAAAATCAAAACTTCATGAACATATCTCTGAAACATAATGACCGGTTTGGTGCTCATGTTCCTGGCCTTCACTAGTAATTATTATGTTAAGGGAACGTTCTTCTGGCGTATTGCCTTATACATCTTTGATGATATTTTACAAACACTGAGTCGATATCACTGCTTTTTCGCACCCTATGTGTTTTATTAGCCTATTAGTCAGCAGTTGTGTTGCAGCATGACATACTGCAATTGGTACAATAGTCTTAAATATTTGAAATACCCAAGATTTTCTACACCAGACATATTTGGTACGACTTTTAGCGCTCATACTATTTAATCAGGCTTTTTAAAAATTTTATACTGAATAATTTTACGTAATTAGTAGGGGAAAAAAACGCAAAACAGTTTAAATAAAGCTCAACTCGGTTAGGTAATGTAACCGAATAAAATAATGTTGAATAAACAAATATATTTTTTTCTAAATTACATTGAACATGTTGAATCCGCAAACTAAACTGTAATTGTAAAAGTAAAAATACGGAAAAAGTTTGCATATCAAATTGGGAAGTTATTTAGTAACTAAGATAGCAACTTGCATCTCGTGAAAAGTTTATCTAAGTTAGATTTTGTCCTTTGGTTCCCTGTTGGATCGTTCCTTATGAAAAATAATTTAGAGGCACTAAAAGTATAAAATTTCATTAAAAGATATCATAAATATATTCTGATTGAAGGCAATATCTGCAAAGAAAACCAAGTATTTATTCTGTTCATGTTAGTGTCAGCATTAACCACTTGACGAAAATACATTTAAGAAAGTTCTAATATTTCTCCAATTTGGTGCAATGTTTTCAAAAAGCTTCATCATTAGTATTCTTCTTGACTTATTTGTGCGTGTACTGTTCTTTTTTTTACATGAAAATAATTTACCACTAAACTTTTACACCTACCTTTTTGGTTGTTGGATTTTTTTTCAATTTCTTTTAAAAAGTAGCAACATTAAATAAACCGTGCTTTACAATTGTATAACACTGCGAAAACAATGAGTTAGTGTCGGATTCAACAAACACTAGGAATCAGCTAATATTTACTGTAAATATAACTATCGGTTTCTAGATTTTCAGTGTGATTTCTTTTAAATGCATACCAGCTCTTTTATCTTAAACCTAGCATGTTATGTTGTATTTATGGAAAATATTTTTGTAGTTAAGAATGGTGATATATTGGAAGGCGCTGGTCACATAGCTAATGTAACACAAACCATAGCTGGAATAGCCGGCGCTGAAGATGTTGCTAATGTTGCTAACATTGTAGGAGATTCTGCCAATTTAGCTGGTAAAGCTGTCGACATTGGCGGAGATGCGGTTAAGGTTGCCAAACATTGCTGTACTGTTATGTGATTTATTCAATCTGAGAAATTCAGTTATTTTTAATGAATTTGAATAACAAAAATAAATTGTTCAAAGTAACATATGATATAACATTGTAAGTTAGAAAAAAGGAAATTTTGTTTATATGTATTAACAAACTCATAAGCAAATACTTATTAATTTACTATTTTTGATCCAGATTGAATTACCTCTGTCAAAAAGCAACAAAACGACATTAGCGATCAGGCTACATCGACTTCTAGATATCTCCGTGTTCACAAAAGCTGTCAAGAGATATAAATATCTTCTCGTTATAGAAAATGCCCGGAGTTCTAACTTTAGACAAACACATGCACATCAGTATGAATTAATTATGAGGTGCTCCTTTATACATTTAAATATAATTCATTAAGTGCATACGACAACATACAAAAAAATAAGGTACGAGTAAAACATGTTTAAAGAATGCCGTATTGGATAATACTCACAATTAAAGAAGAGGGAAGAAAGATACCAAAGGGACAGTCAAACTCATAAATCTAAAACAAACTGACAACGCCATTGCTAAAAATGAAAAATGAAGTTATATGCACTGGTGAGGGATAATTCAGCTTCTTTGCAGATAAATGTAATGCCTTTTTGTAATATTTTAATTATACAAAAAAATACACGAATGACCAATTTGACTAATACAACAAACCGCATCATCCACCTATACAATATAATGAGATCATCCTCTGTTTAAAATGGGTTTTGTGTTGCTCATTATTTAGTATTCTCTCCAGTATATTGTGCCTCGAATTGTATCTAATTAAAATGCGTCTATAACTTATGAGCATATTATTATCCTATGGCAACAATCTTTGAACGAAGATGGCTGTCTTCTTCCCTTCTTTGGTGCTAAATTTGCTTTAAGCAATTTTACTTCAGAAACATGACAGAAACATGACTAAATAAATGCCAGTTGGCAACTTTGTTTGACCGAAAACGGCTATTTTCTTCCCTTCTTTGGTGATTAATATCCTTTAAGCAATTTTACTTAAGAATCAGATCAAAGGTCATTTGTTGCAACATTGTTAACACATTGTTAACACACAATTTTATATAAGCAGATAGAGGATAAATAGTATCCTATGTTTATTATGTTAAGATTTCACAAGGTTGTTTGTTTATGTCTTTTCCGACATTTGTATATGACAAAGTAAAAAAGGGACGAAAGATACCAAAGGGACAGTCAAACTCATAAATCTAAAACAAACTGACAACGCCATGGCTAAAAATGAAAAAGACAAACAGAAAAACAATAGCACACATGACACAACATAGAAAATTGAAGAATAAACAACACGAACCCCACCAAAAACTAGGGGTGATCTCAGGTGCTCTGGAAGGGTAAGCAGATCCTGCTCCACATGTGGCAGCCGTCGTGTTGCTTATGTGATTACAAATCCGGTCAAGATTCTAATTCGGTAGGTCACATTCATGAAAGGGAAGGGGATTTTAGGTACGAAGTAAGGAACATATCCGATATCATTTGTGAAACGGTTTTTCCATAACGGTCAACCAACTCGTGATGGCGTCCGTAAAATTTGCGAAGGGATTATTTCAACTTCACCATTTGAAACTCTTGGTTTAATATTAGCTTCCTTGTGAGGAGTAACCCTCTATCAAGAAAATCATGATAGGAAATCCAAGCACGGGATTAAGATATGTCTAAACTTGAGGACAGTTTAAAACAAATAATTACATCAATTTTTATTTAAATTCTAGAAATCATTAAAGTACTTTTATACTTTTTGGAGCATATCATCGTTAAGTGAATCATTATTTCCATGAAGGTTGCATTTTTGTCAATGTGTACAGTGCAATTGCCCATAGGAACTCCTTTCGCGACTAAAACTGTACCACTTTTTAAGGTGAGGTTTAAAAAAAATGATATCCTAGAAACGAAAGATCATATGCACACTATTTTTTTCCAGGTCAAAATAGGGCTGTGCTGCCTATATTTAACGTGTATATTCCCCGGACTTCTAAGAGTTTAAACTAACACTTAATGTTTTACTACACCTACCTTGACTGTAGGATTACCACAGGTTTCAATATAGACAATATGCATATGTATATTTACTGGTAACATTCCCAAATATGTCTCTATAACTAGAGATATACATAGAACAAACGGGGAACTAGTACGTTAACACAATGAATTAATTATCTATGAATATTCTATATTTCCCATAAGCAAGGAGTGGTTTGAAAAACAGCGGTATTTATAAAGTGCAACCTATACAAACATTTATTCAAATGGAAAACTCTTTAAGAACACTTTTTCTCACATAAATACTTCTTTATCAGAATTATAGCCTGAAAGAAATCATTGCATACACTCTAAGTTTTCTTTTACTTCAAATTGTATACCCCTTCTCTGTTTCAGTTTTTTCAAAGAATTTGAAAACAAGACTTTGAATATTGCCAGCTTACCGTATTTGCATGTTTTCTTACATGATACAATATTGAAAACATTTCCGAATACTTTATTTGTAATGTTTAGCAGTCAATAATTCAAACATTCAAGATTATAAAAATTATCTGATCCTGCCACTGTCTCAAGTCTTACTGTATGCCTACCTATCAATTAAAGTTCACAATTTCTGCCTCAAATGGTCAGTTTAGAATTCTAGTCACAACAGAATTATCTCTAACTATATATCTGCCATAATGCAGCTAATATATGAACTAGAAGTGTTAAAATAAAGCCATATTTGCAATAGTTTTATGCATGCAGTTGGATGTATACAATCACTCAAAGTTTTATAGAATTACTCATGTAACTTCTAACATCTGATTTTTGCATAACTATAAAGCACAGTCAATGTTTTTTTTCTATATAAAGACCTTTATAATCATAAAATGATAGCATTTACAAACTGAATTAGAATGTTATGTCTCAGGGGGTAGGCAATTTTATCTGTGTTATGCTCCTGGGGCCTTCAATTTCGGTAATTATTCTGCTGGGTCTAGCAATATGAGATATTTAGTACATATACATGATATAACACATTATTGTGAGTTTTGTTGAGATATTTTTGTATTTCTATCTTGTATTTTTATGCCGCGGAAACAAAAACAGCAAGTATAGAAGTTACGGCTTACTTTTGGGTTATTGACAGGACACAAACACCACACCAAAAATATTCAGGAAGAATCTGCGAGTTTCAATGACTGCGAAAAGTATATATAAGCATGTTTAATCAATTTAACTTACAAATATGTATATATTATAAATTTATTTTGCATTCAGAAAAACTTATCATACATTGAACTGTGCATTCATGCTGAGTCATCATAGCTAAGGCCCAGGATTTCCTTAATTTTTATGAAATATTTATAAACTTCCATATTTGAATTAATTTCATTAATATCTGTGAGATAAACCCAATTTGGTGAAATTCTGTATGTTCTCTTTTTTCACCCAATATAGGTTGCATTGACTCGGAACCAATATGTATACAAAATTACTTACTTATAAATATTCTATATCTCCCAAAAAGAGGATTGGTTTAAAAAAAAAGCTGTATTTACCAAGTGCAACCTATAATGACATAAACATAGGTGTATCTGTTCAGCAGACAATATTAAAACAACGTGGATACAAATGTTAACTCCAACAATATTTCGTTATTCAAATTGCGATTCTGTTTTGATAACATATCGTTTATAACAACAGTCTCCTTTATGTACTAAGAAAAGTGTTTAAAATATGTTTTCAAACACAACAAGGATATGTTAATTGGTAACCATTGCACTCAAAACCAATTATCAACTTAATGACAAAGACTAAAGATTTTACTGAATATATAAATCAAAAATACACTGTACGCATAGATAGATATCTTGAATCTTCAAAACTGCGGATTTAGAATACAGATATGTGGATAACAATAAGAAGAAATAATCTCAATTGTTATCAATGCCTATTAACTTCAATCAATAGATAAAAACATAGATACACTTATTCTATATTAATGTACTGTAGGCCTACACCAGTGCATTGTAATGTTGTCAAGGTATTTAATGCATACCCGGAACAAAATGTTAAACTATATCACATGACAAAACATAACTGAATACAAATACGTGTATTTGTGTAAACATTTGTTAATCATTATAGCTCAAAACTTATCCATTGGTTACATATCAATTACCACTGGATGAATTTAGCCAAACAAAATTAAGTAGTTTACTTTTTATCCATGGGATAAATACAATAATGGTTGCAAAGTTCATTCATAATGTTGGCAGACGACACGACAGGCAAAGAGTTCATGGCCATTTTGTTGGAACTGCTTCAAAAATCATATCATTTACTTATAGTTGTATATTTCTTAAAGTACTATTCTATAGCAAAATAGAGGGTATACGAAGGGAAAGTAAGAAAACCTCCCAATAACACCCAGTATTGCTTATTCTGAAAATGAATAACATTCACTTACATGTAGTATGAATAATCGGCAGAATTAAGTTGACAACTGGGTAACTGACGTGAATTGGAATAATTCGTCCGTTATACTTCAAGCAAACAAGTCTGAACAAATACTTTTCAATTCTGTAACTTTAAGCATCAGGTAGAAATGGAAGTCAGAACACGAATATTGGTACATGTACAGTACTACCTGTGACATTATCTTATTCATGGTGGCCATAATATTTATGTCCACCATGGTGGCCCTATATGTCTATCATTATACCCCCTGTCGCTTAATTAATACACAAGGTATTATTCAAAAACTAGTCAAGGATGAAGGTGAATCTTGACTGCATTGAAGTGTTAAAATTATATAACTTACAGGTCATGTGTCTCAGGTAAAATATACATGTATGTGTTTGTGAAATTTAATTACTGTAATTATGACAAGAAAATTCAAAAATAAAATGAAATAATATAACTAGTTGAATAAATAGCTGATTTTTTTTTTAATTTGACTCATGACTATTTGTTTTGACATTATACCTTTTTTTTCAATTTAAGTTATTTTTTACATGTACTTTATGGTAAGTGAAGAATAAATGAATATCATCTTCTAATATAATGCAAACTTTCCCAATGCCTGCCTTTTTCTATTGAAAGTTGTTTCTCAAATTAGTTTTCTTAAATCAAAATGATTTATACTTAAATCATAGTAGATAGACTTATCTGCATTCAATACTGTTTTACAAATGTTAAAGATTGTCTTTAGAACTTATTCTAAATAAAATTTAGGGGTTCCTTTTTTTTCTATTGAATAAATATATTCAAAATATTCATTAATTCAACAAAATTTTATTATATTTGTATTGTCATATAAACATATGGTATTTAGTTTGTGACAAAAAAACAAACAAACAAAAAAACAATTATAATGCAAAGAATTAACAATTCTATAAGAAATTAAAACACATGGATTTTTTTTAGGTTTCTGCCCTCAGTTCTAATTAATGGCTATTTTATAAGGGAACCAATATTTTCAACATATATCATGTAATAAAGGTTTAGCATTTCTTTCATTTTTTGTTCTTGGGTAAGAGACAATATTATGAGAAGGTAAACAATTTTCAAATAAATTATCAAAAGTTGTTTTGTTAATTTCACAATTAAAGAAGGAGTGGTCTTCATTGTCCAGCAAGTGGCACAGCTTACATATTCTATCTTTTCTAGGAATTTTATATTGTCCACTATTTTCTATTTCTAAATTTTGATCAATAACACTCTATGTGACACATTTGAGTATACAGTTTTCACCAAAGTCTTTATTCTTAAATCTATTTTCAAAAATGTTCTTATATTTTTCTTTAAATTGATTTTTCATCAAGGGTTTTAAAGTCTTAATTCATTCAAGTCCCTGAAATTGTTAACTTTATCTAAAAGGCCCGGGTTCAGGGAAATATTTGCAAATGTATACCAAGAATATGTAGCATACCAGTCCAGCACTTCCAACAATATAAATGTACACAAAAAAAATGATTTAATTGATAGACCATAAAAGTGTAACCATCTTTATACATGATATAAGTGTATTTTGTCAAATTTTGGCTTTTAACTGACAGATATTAGCCAAACTGAAGATGTCATATTTAATAAGTTCACATTTGTTTCAAAAAGGCAAAGCAAGACAGTTTTTTTCTTTAAATATTTTTTTGGAATATAAGTGTCTTCAGCATGTCCATTATGTTAACTCCTGATTTTAGATTTAATAAAAAAAAGATAGACAAACATATTTTTTCCTATTAAAACTGTATAATGATATTCGTAGTTTTCCTGAATAATAATAGATGTTATAAAAAATTATGATAAGAGGATTGATATTGTCTGATCATTTTATTTTGTTAAGAAACAGGCTTGCTAAAAATTACTTCCTTGAAGTTCATGGTTTCTTTAAAAATATCATTTGCTTGATTATTAGTTATTATTAATGATAATTCATAAAATAATGCAAATAAGCAATTAAATACAATTAACACCATATACATTATTTTATTTTTTTTACTTTAAAAAAAAAATAATTAAAGTATGTTGTCTTTCAAATGCTAGTCATAGCTAGTCAATAACTTTATCTTTGACATTTTTGTCTTTTTGCTTCTGAAGATTCTTACTAAGAAGAAATTTAAAGGATAAGATACAAAATCATACAAAAACAAATAAAAACAAATAAAATAATAAAAAAAAAAATTTGAATAAATTCCAAAGACAGAAAAATCAAAAATAATATAATTAACAAAGACTAAAACAATGTCATATTCTATATTTTCAAAAAAAAAGATGAAATGTCAATTTTGAAAGAAATCTAAGTTACCTGTACAGGTAAATTTTAAAGAAACATACAAGTTGAAAACTTCAACCCTGATTGATTACAACAGGTAACATTATTAGATAAAACATCAACCTATGTTTTATGACCCCAATAAATGGCCAACATCTCAAGATTGAATACCCCAATAAATGGCCACCATTGGATGTTGACCATGCAAGAGGGTGGACATAATTAAGAGAATGTCACAGGCTGTACTGTATCATGTGATTTGATAACAAGTATATCCTTAATCTCGTATCAATCATACAAAGCATCATCAAGGAAGCATAGTATCATTGTTTTTTCTTACCTCTCCATGGTTACAACAGACGTAGGACAGCATTAACGTCTGCCGACTTTTATACAATTTACGATTTTGCTTTTATTCAGTCGCGTCGCAAAAAGATTAGAATGACGCTGACATATTAGATATTCAATGTGGCATCTCTTTATTTATAAAAGATCACTATGGCATCCATATAGTGCTTAATAAGTCTAGCATTTAGTTTATAGTAGATGTAGGTCTTTTTATGTTTCTTTGATACATATATGACGTGGCTCTGTACTTATACATCCCGTCATTGAGTTATTGTACTTTTATGGAAAATTTATTTATTCTTGTCTTTAATTTTTGATAATATGCTTGGTGTATATGCCATTTTATGCTTCTTTGCGACATTTTTTTTTAGTGATTAGATTATAACACATATTGACTGCTGTTCCCCTTTTATGACATTTTTACTTAATAAGTCTGTTTGTTTTGTTCATGCATCGTTGTCAATATAGTGGAATATGATGAGACTGTCATACAAGTGAGAGGTTTAGCTAGCTATTCAACAAGGTTCAATCAACCATTTTCTACATAAGAAAATGCCTGTACCAAGGCAGGAAAATGACAGTTATTTTCCATTCGTTTGATGTGTTTGTGATTTTGATTTTGCCTTCTGATTAAGGACTTTCTGGTTTGAATTTTCCTCGGAGTTCAGTATTTTTGTCAATATAATTTGGTAAGAAAATCTAGTACATTATCAACTTTGATAAACTAGCGAGTCTTTTTGTCACGAATAAGGTCTTTGCCTATAAATTAACCAATATCTATGTAAAATCTTTATGCAAAGATTTAGTGATTTAACATACAGCATCATTTATATTTACTTATTTCCAGAATGTTTCTAATGTATTCACCTGATATGAGACATTTTCTTGGAAATTATACACTTTGATGTATCAAGATGCCAGGGTCAACATTTTTTTCAACCAACAAAAATTTGGATAAATGTAGCTTTATATATGGTGCTTCCTTTTCAACCGTGATACTGAATACAAAGTCTGTAATGGTCATTTAACTTGAATAACCAAACGCACCCATCAATGATTGTCCTTTCTACAGTTTATTTCAACAAAAACGACTATCATAAAACATCAATTCCTAACAACATAAATATATCTCAAAGCTTCAGAAATTCTAAACTAAACAAGAGATAAACGTGATAGTAACAACAAATGACCATCATTTGAAAATTCCTGTACCAAGTCAGGATTATGACAGTTGTTGTCCATTTGTTCGGTGTGTTTTATCATTTGATTTTGCCATTTGATAAGGGACTTTCCGTTTTGAATTTTCCTCTGAGTTCAGTATTTTTGTGATTTTACTTTTTACTACAACCAAGTCGATGAGAATTTTTTTCCTAGAGGAAACTTTACTGCTGTAAATTTTTCCACCGAGGGCATCAATAACTTGGTAGTATCATGCAGACGAAGAACAAACCAGCTGGGACGTCGCCAGGGTTACCAAGGTCCTCTTTTGCTGCACAAAACACCATAGCATTTGATTTGGGTGTTCCACGGAAATATCTTTCAGGATATCCCTGATTTGACGTATGTTCAGACGGAAGGTTATTACTTTTTATAAATTCAGATACTTTTAATAAATTGAAGCCTTGTTGCATCAATATTTACGACTGTTTAAAGACACCTGCTACAAGTGAATCAACACCTATCATTTCGTCTTGTAAACTTAAAAAAAGGAAAAGGTGACATGTGATATGTTTATCACGACTCCTGATTTTACCAGTAATTTAACAGTTAAATCGTGAAAACGTATTATACTAAATCGTTCGAGCCTCTGGACTGTTCCACGGACAATGTCGTGTACGGAATCGAATGTACTTTGTGTGGACTACTTTATGTTGGTGAAACTCGACAAACGTTGCGTAAAAGAATGAATCAACACCGGTCTGATAATAAAGATCCAAAATTTAGGTTTCTTAACAACCATTTTAATCAACCGGACCAGTATCCTTCTTTATCTATGAAAAGCCCTGTATAAAGTCATCCAAATCTAGATTGCGCTCTGGGGGCTTTGATGAGTTTGTTCACATCTGCATCATCCACTATGGTTACATTACGTTAGAACTATTCTTTTTTTCACTGCCCGTTAATTTTCTTATCATATCATTTTACAAGGATGAGATTTGTGCAAATCAGACGTCCTTTATGGCTTCAATGAACAATACATTGAACAACAAATCGAAAGACTTACCTTGTTTGCATTTGATAGCTAGGCTTCATAAAATTTGGTACAAACAACGTTACATTGCCGGCTCAACTGCATGTTCCACCAACGAATTGTCCATTAGATTGACTAAAATTATGTCTGCAGTGTAAGAGAGTCTTTAGAAATACTCTGAAACTGTGTAGTCGCTAAGTTATATTAACCATATGTAGATTCTTAAAAATAAAAAACATCTTCTGGATAATTTTGATTTTTTTTTCTGAAATTAGTTCTATCACAACTTTTGATTTTTCAACCCTGTATACCAGCATTCTCCATGTGAAATTGAAAAATCGCCTGAAAGAAATACTCCACAATGCCTTTAATCATAAAAATGGGAGCATACGCTATAAATATATTATTTTGGGATATCAGAAGTCATATTTTGTTAATAGTGAACAAAAGTGTAAAACATGCTACACAGAGAAACAAGTGATCAGTATGCCAAAGTTTCTTATAGGCAACATATTTGTTAAAGGAGGTAGACCTTTCAAAAACTTGTTTCTTCAGACACTTGTCAAAACAAGATTAGCAAAGAAGCCAGATTATTTTATTTCATTTTCAGATAAATTGATGATGTTTTTTCTTTAACAATCCAAACTTTTCTGATTGGGTTCTATTAATATATCCCCAAGAACTAGAAATTAAAGAAACAACAGACACGGCTTCCTCCGTCTCTTATTTAGACTTAACCTTGAATTTGACATACAGAGTCAGTTCCTAAATCTATGACAAACGACACGATTTTAATGTTTAAATCATCAATTTCCCCAACCTTAGGAGCAATATATCAACTTCATCTGCATATGGGATATACATTTCCCAACTTATTCGATATTCAAGAGCTTGAAGCTCCTACTCAGACTTTATAAAACGTCACCAGTGTATGAGCAGAAAGTTAGTTAACCTGGTGTTTGTCAATAATATGACAGTTGTTGTCCATTCGTTTGATGTGATTTATTATTTTATTTTACCATTTGATTAGAGGCTTTCCGTTTTGAATTTAAATTAAAATTTAAAAATTTAAATTAATGTAATTTAAACTCGATAACTAAGCATTTTTTTGTTTTTTTTTTAACTTTAAACGTTCCAATATTGTCATTGTCAATCTTTTTATTTTGATGAGTCAAATTGATAAGTTTAATTCTCTACAATTAGTCCATTTTTACAGAATTGTTCATGGTTAACTAGGTGTATCATTAGATTATTAAGGCGATTTAATATCACCTGAAATCTTGACATAATTAGTCAGTGGCCTTTGCAATGCAATGCAACTTCATTTATAACAATTGTATACCCTCACATAACGGTATCATATACAACATTCGTATTTTTATTATCTGTGCTATAAAATAAACGTAAGAGGGCATCCATATTCAATATACTGTATTCTTAATAATAAATCAATATAAGGAAATTTATAAAGCTTATATTATTAGTCAATAAAGTACTTGTTACGTTTTTTTAAATAAAATGTTGCCCTTTCCAGAAAATCATAGATAAATTAACAAAATTAACTCAAAGTAAAATGTCATGGTGATAATACATGTATAAGTAGATTCTTGACATTGTAAACTATTATAGTCTAAGTATTTTTTCCGTTTATTTGAAATCCTTTTAAAATCACTTGAAATCATGACATACCTAATTTAATATTTTTCGTATGAGTATTATCTGTACTTTATTTTGTGCCTAATCTCTAAATATTCAAATGGTGCAAATAATAATAAATCCAGATCAGAGGGTACAACAGAAAAAAATCAATATCTTCATATACATGATATACATTGATTATTCCATCTCTGACAAGAACATAGTTCAAATGTCTTTGGTTCCTTAATATTTTTATTTTTATCTTAAATATATAATACTGGCGTCACACATCAGCGTATAGCTACGACGTACGCCGGGCATATTAAAAATTCATATACGCTGCCAATACGCTCGTAATTTTGGACGCATTCAACCTGTCAATCATATCTGTAACGTGTGAACAACGTGCTTTACGCGTGTACTGGGCGTACGAGAAGCATACCTAAGCGTTTATCGGGCGTTCATATATATGGTTGCGTAAGCCTGGTGTATGTCTAATGATGAAATGCACGCTACGAAGGAAAAAAGTTTCTTGAACGTATTTGAGACGCGTCCCGGTCGTATCTTGGATGTTTTATTATGAGGTGTTTGTAACAAACACAACCGCATACGTTTAGTTAAAGTCGAACAATCTCGAAGCGTATACAACGTGTCCTAAACGTGTCTCAAACTTATCTGTAGCGAATAAAAAAAACGCTTGTAGCGTATGTAAAACGTGCGTGTAGCGTACAGATATACGCTAGACACACGCTTGAGCTGGATGAAAATTTGTAAGCTGTAAAAAGTTTCCTCGAGTTGCAGCGTTCACCAAGCGTATACCTTTGTATTTCGACTTCAAACTTATGCTCCGCGCGTTTAATGATTGCTTAGAGTTCCTCTGGCGTGCAACTAACGTATACCGACTTTGTCAATTTTCTCTGTACGTTTGGTTCACGCCAGTCTATACGCCAATGTGTGACGCCGGCATAAGGGTTTTTAAATTCTAATAATGCAATTGTCTTAACAATTAATATATCCATGGGAATCTTTCAAAATTTATTAATGCCAGATTGGGACTGATTTTCGACATTGCCAGAGAAATTGCAGATATAACAATCTCATTAAAATAATTCAATTTTTGCTGCCGTAACGAATCTTTCCTTTCTAGGGGCTTAGCGTATCACAACATTGAAATTTAAGGATGTTCGCTCCTTTTATTTTTGAGTTTTCGCCAGATAATCGGAATTCTAGTAGTGGTGCCATTAAAAATATTTGCCCACTAAACTCTACTTTTTTCACCATAATTTGATTACATATAGTTTAAATGTCATCTTCGAAAAGTTTATAAAATCCCTGTTATTGTTTCATTGTTTTTGAAAGAAAAAAGGCACCAATTTTTGTTGTATGAAAAATCTACAGAGAATCATTTCCCGCTAGATTTTCAAAGGCTTATGTCTCGAAAACAAGCACATGAAATACTATACATTGATAACATTCTGCTAAAAAGCTTGTTATTTTGAAACAGAGTAGCGAGTTTCCTTAATTAGATTGCTGATATAAACCTTTTACATACATTTTTTTTATATACAGCTGGCAATTAGGAAATGTACACACGAGAGCACGTACAATGATGTTTTCCATATTATTTATATTTTCAATGGGCTTTACTCTTTTCACAAAAAATTATCTGTATTGTGTTTAGAATTTATGTAATTTTATATTGCTGATATAAATCTAGGATAAAAAAGTTTCGTAAAACAATTGTGCAAATGACATTGCTTTCCGATCCGACAGACGGACAAACGTCATGCATATATAGGGAAAAGCAATCTTGTTAATAAATAAATGTATTTTTAATAATAAACGATATAAAACCAAGTTCTATAACATATTTTATTGGTAACAAAAAAAAAGGTACAAAATGTACACTTCAGTGCAAAACATCACTTAAGCTCTCACTATATATCATGTTCAAAAAGGCATATTCCTAGAAACAAGGATCTCAACAATCAATGCATTCCGTATGTATGTGTCTGTCTCAATTCAAAAGCCTGTTATTCAGTAGTTGTCTTTTGTAGATGTGTAACATATTTGTTTTTCGTTCATTTTTTGTACATAAATTAGCCCGTAAGTTTTCTTGTTTGAATTGTTTTACATTTTTTTTCGGAACCTTATATATCAGTTATCATCTTAATCAACGTAACCCCTTTTCCCCTTTTATTCGGTATATCTCAAGGGTAGAGAAAACATACTTAAATTGCGTCCATTTGATTCTACAAGATGTCGATTTCGACAATTTCACATCAGTGGAGGTCTAGTGTAAATTATTTCAAACTCCAAAACCTTATACAAACAGTAACGACTGATACATGCGAAAAAGCTTCCATAAAACAAGAAATTGTATATAAATATTCATTTTATGATAGTGGCCTGTTATCTTTTTTCTGCATTAACAGATATCTCTCGTATCACAAAATGGTCGGGATGTGACAAAAGTGTTTACTTGGCTAGATTAACCTCATCGTAATAAGAAACTGTTGTTTTTCTTGTCATATGACAAGGGGAATAAGCCAAAATGAAATTGTATACTTTAACATAGAAATTCTTTTATCATACCAATTTCAAATATATATATATTCTCAATGCTTAAGCGATAATTAGGAATTGTTGTCTTATTTTACACTAAAGACAATATTCTTGTATAATGAAAATATTTGTTTCAAGCTTACCTCCGCCCTTTTATGTATGAATGTGCCTGTCCCAAGTTAGGAGCGTGTAATTCAGTTGTTGTCGTTTGTTTATGTGTTACATATTTGTTTTTCGTTCATTTTTTAAAATAAAAAAGGCCGTTAGTTTTCTCGTTTGAATTGTTTTACATTGTCATTTCGATGCCTTTTATCGCTGACTATGTGCTGTGCTCATTGTTGAAGGTCGTACGATGACATATAGATGTTACTGTCTGTGTCATTTTTGTCTCTAGTTATGGTTGTTTCATTGACAAACATACCACATCTTCTTTTTTTATATTGAACATGGGTATGACATATTTGTAAAACGAATGGTAACTTTTCCTTTGATCTGCAAGTGAGTTAACTTCGGTTTCATTTATGACAGTGCGGAAGATATTTTAGTCATTTCACTCTCCAAACCCGCCTTGGACCTCTTATAATAGGAAAAGCCACGCATGGGAGGAATTAATCCTAGTGCTTTAACTCCCCGCTCAAAAGTTGCTATTGCACAGTTTGACTCCGCCTTCGTGGCCTAGTACACAATGAAATCAATGAACATAAATTTCGGAAATTCTTTTAAAAAAAAATGCAGAAACAAGAATTTCTCAAAATTCGAAGGGGATGTTCTTACCATAACACGACTATTCAAACTTGTTAACTTTACTCTTATTCAAATGGTTCTAACGTGATACAAATTTTCCCGAGGAGAGCTACAAAATCGTGTCAAAATAAATATTCTAAAATATGTCACTGGATGTGCAGTCGTTTCATTTCCACCACTGTTCGAAGGTATAACTCCGTGAATTCAAAATGCTTAAACTATTTGTCTCTGATCTTTACGCTACCAACAACCTACCAATTTATCGATATTTTTCCTGGTGTTTGGAATGGAAAAATACCTTCACAATAAGTTTTAAACAATTTACTTCTTATCACAACTTTAAACTCTCCTCAGTAGCACATATATAACAGCCTCATTTGACCATGATCAAATTAAATGAATTTTAACTCCCATAGTTTTACATGTTAGAATAACAAGCATTATTGTTGTAAACTTATACACAGCATCATAGTACTTATCGGATTCGCTAAAATTGAACATGAAAAAGAAATAAAACTTAATTTGATACACCCTAATATGAAGTTGTTATGCAGAGCAAAAATTGAAATTTTTTATTGAACAAATATAGACAAAAGTACTTAGTGTGATTTCTCTCCAAACTATAATATAAACACTTACCACACTAAATATGACTTTTTTTAAATTCATACATCTAGATAAATATTGCACTTGTGCATGTTGTGTCAATCACATTAATTATCTTCTATTCATATGATAAATCTTATTTCTGTCAATCACATAAACAATTTTCGATGTTAATTCAACATTAAAGTCAGTAAACATTTACTTTTTGATGTTAAAGTGCGTGAATGAAATATAGTTGTTAATTTGTTAACCATCCATTCGGACTTGAGATAAAGGATACAACAGATACAGTTGAGTCTACCTTATATCGCGACTTACATCTGAAAACTGACAAAGAGGGTCGATTGAAAACAAAATTTTACGACAAAAGAGATGATTTAAGCTTCCCAATTGAAATAATTTCATTTCTTTTTAATAACTTTCCAGCAACGCCTGCATATGTAGTACATATCTCCAAATTGATACTCAATTGCTTGTATTTCCTATCATAATAAGAGGGTTGCTGCTCACAAGCCAAGTGTTGTAAGTGGTGAAGTTGAACTCATGCCTTGGTTAATTTTACGGAAACCATCACAAGTTTGTTAACCGTTGTAAAGTATCTGTTTCACAGATGAAAAAGGAGATGTTTCAATTTTCGTAACTACAATCTCGTCCCCTTTCTCTCAAATGTGACCTAAAAAATAAGACTAATCACCGGGTTTGTATCAACATGAATAACACGATGGGTGTCATATGTGGAGGAAAATCTGCGTAACCTTCTTGAAGCATTTGAGTTCACCCCAAGTTTTTGGTGATGTTCGGGTTTCTCAGTCTTTTATTTTCTATGTATGTTTTTTGGGGAATTATTTTTTTTGGTCTGTTGGTCTTTTTTTTTTTTTAATTTTCAACCATCGCGTTGTCATTTATTTTCGATTTATAAGTTATAATATCCTTTTGATATCTGTCGCTATTTTTTTTTGTCACATGCAAATGAAGCAGCAGGTCATAATACCTTTACACATGAATTGAATTTGGTTACAAAAAGTAAGAGAAGACAATTAGGGTTAGTTCAAAAATCATTCCTTTAAATCAAGGTTAAAGTCCTGAAAGTACTAAGCTAGGTTTGACTATAATAGTTATCAATCATATAACGGCCGTTTTATTCAAGTAACACTACGCGTCTTTAATTGTGGATTAAACGCAAAGGAGTAAAGTAACTAAACCAATTCCAAGTTTTACTTGCTGCAATACATAAGATGATATCCTATCGAAAATATTGAGAAAATATGCCGCCAATTAGTTTTGTAATGAACTCGGCAGCTAGTATTTCGTATTTCGGTAACGATGCCATGCATATTCATAAGAAATCTTTGTTGAAAAGATTGGAAAAGTTGTGTGCATTATAATGTGATGCCATATTTTAGTCGTCTATTGAGATGCGGTGGTGAAAAATGATGTAGCACTTTCACCATGTTCACGTTCGTTTACATTTTTTTTATCAAAATCAGCAAATGTTATCATTAAAATATTCTGCAGTTACAAGATCATTCACAATTTATCTTTTTTTTTGGAGTTACGATTATCTTCCTTAAGTACTCGGCGGCTAGTATTTCGTATTTCGGTATTTTTTCTATGCATGCACACACCCACACACAGTACAAAACAGTACAGATACACCTGACGTCTGAGTAATTCTTGTAAACAACACGTTTACAAGGAGAAATTCGCAGAAATCGATTTAACTTATTTCTACCTCCGCCATATTGGGATCGTGGTAACTGCAGTTACCATGCCCAGTTAAACATCAGTGAAAAAACGCAAACATAAATTGAAAATTGTATTAAAAACAAATCTTTCACATGGAATAAAAAATAGAAAGATCGAAATTCCATATAAATAAAATACCTAACGTAAACGTGGATATAAGTGTAAAATGTTTTTGAGAGAATACACTTTATTTCATAAATTACTACCAAATTAAATTATAATCCTATTTATTTTCGGTGGTTTCCTCATCTCAAAGTTTTACTAGCAATGATAACACGCAATGAGTATCTGCAAACTTAGAGAAAGGGGTTTATTGTGTCTCGTCAAAAACTATAGCAAACATGGGATTAGCATGCACAAGTAGAAACTTAGAAAACACTGCTCCAAATAATGGTGTAGTTAATAGAGTAAATCGCTGCAATCGATGGGGATTATCGATTGTTAATCACAATGGAAATCCAATACAAAATAATCGTTGTCGTATTTGACAAGAAAAACTAATTATAAACAGTGGATTATAATGTCACTGTAGTATCGCGAACATATTTTCCATGACTCTTACAAAACTATACTAAACGGATATCAATGCTAGCTGAGCTTGTTAAATGTTGATATTTTAGTATGAATATTTCTGGTATAGCATTCAGAACTCTAACGACCTAAAATATTGATCAGGTGATCTTCAATTTTCCATTGCACAGCTGCTTTTGTTTTAAGTTTATGACGTGTAACGATGTCTTAATATATACATTATAACTTATGCAGTCTGATTTTTTTTTAGATCGCCTGCTAAGCTGCCTTCTTTTTGCATCTTTGGGCACTATATCTAGGATTTATATTGTTATTTTGAACATTATAATATTGTATATAAACAAAATGCAATAATATTAGTCTTTAATAAATGCAACAGTAGTATACAGCTGTTCAAAAGTCATAAATCGATCCAGAGTAAACAAATCTAAAACCGAGGCTACTTCAACTATGAGAGGGAAACCAAAACATATATCTCCATATCACTTCAATCAAATATAAAGGGATAATAATCTCAAATTTAAATTCATTCACTTATAGAACTATATTCGACTGTCATACAAGTGTGAGATTAAGCAAGCTATAAAAAGAAAATCAACAAAAATACCGAAATTCCGAGGAAAACTAAAATCAAAAAGTCCCTTTCATTAAAAAGGGGGGTTCGTCAAGGGGATCCTCTGTCTCCTTACCTATTTATTTTAGTGCTAGAATTACTAAGTGCAGCAATTAAAAATGGCCCTGATGTTGCGGTTGTAACAATTGAATGACTCTGAATTTCTGTTGAGTCAATACGCTGATGATTCTTCCGTAGTCCTGGATGGTGACCAAATATCCCTAAATAAGTGTTTATACTTGTTTGATAAATTTTCAGAATGTGCTGGACTTAGGTGTAATGTTGACATAACCGAATCCGTATGGATTGGGTCAAAAAAGCGTAGTATTGAAAAACTTTTGCCAGAAAAAAATCTTGTATGGAACCATTCTGGAAGGTTTAAACTACTAGGTATATGGTTTGAGCTTGCTAATATGGATAAAACTCTATGTAATTTTACAGCCAAGATAAACAGTATCAAGTCATTACTCAAAACTTGGGCTTATAGAGAACTAACATATATTGGGAGGGTTGTAGTTATAAAAACTTTAGCACTTCCCATTTTGGTTCAAGTTCTGACTGTCCTTCTTACCCCACCCCCCACCCCCCAGAAGGGGTTTTGAAGGAGATTCAGAATCTATTTTTTAACTTCTTATGGAAAGAAAACCTGATAAAGTGAAGAGGGCAGTGATAATGTCCAAACACTGTGATGGCGGTCTTAAGATGTCTAATATTTATTATTTTTGCTATAGTGTAAAAATGTCTTGGCTGTATAAATTATTAGATCCTCAAAATTACTCTCCTTGGAAAGTCTTGCTATGTAGTTATATACAAAAAATTGGGGGGGGGGGGAACAAGATTTTACACTTAAGTCAAGAAGGTTTACTTTATTTAGCAGAAAAAGTTAATCCATTTTGGCATGATATCCTTGTGAATTTTTCCAAGTTAAAAAATAAGCTTCAAGCTGAAAATAATACTGAAATTTTGACCCAGTCCATATGGCTGAATCCGAACATCAAAATGGATGGCAAGATGATTTTGAGGTGCAAATATGTTGAAAATAGTATATTCTTCATTAATGATCTGATGTCAGATAATAATACAATATTCCCATATGATGAATTTAAAAAAAAAGTATGATAACAAAACTAATTTTGTAAAATTTTATAGTATTTTAAGTGCAATTCCAAAGAGATGGAAAAGTATAATAGAAGGTAGTTCAAAACTGGAAATTATTGAAAACAAATTAATAGATAGAGTTAAAGAGGAACCTAAATCTTGTAAATTTTTCTATACATTATTTTTGGAGGATAATAAAGTGTTATCTTTATCTTCCCGTGAAAAATGGGAAGAGATTTAAATATGCAGATTGAGGATTGGAATGCTATTTATTCCATGCCCTTTATTTTAACCAGAAACTCTTTTTTGCAAAACTTTCAATTTAAGATTGTTCATAAGATTCTACCATGTCATTCATTTTTATGTAAAGTTAATTAAAAGAAACTGAACTTTGTACTTTTTGTTCAGAAATTAAAGAAAATATTTTTCACATTTTATGGGAATGTAATGTATCACAAAACTTCTGGCTATCCGTTATAGATTAGATTGAAAATTATGGCATTCTCATGCCTTTCAGTGCAAAAGAAGTCATGTTAGGTGTGTCTGAGGATTTTGTTAACAGTGAAACAGTTAACAATATTTTGTTGTTATTCAAATATTATATATACAAATGTAGATGTAAGAACATATCCCCACAAAATATGATGGGGTAGAATATTTAAAATATTGGATTAATATAGAAAAATACTCAGTTTGTTTTTAACCCCTGTACAAAAAGTAAAAATGGATCAGATATGTCATTTGTTAGAAGCAGCTTTTATTTAATTTATTTGATTAATTAACAAAATATTTTGTAATATTTATATATATATCTTATTATATCCATATGACTTAATTGATTTATCAAGTATTACTTTATTTTTAAAATGTGTATAGAATACTGTAGTATGTAATTTCACATGTTTCATCATCAAAAATAAAATAATTACAAAACAAAACATCAATCAGAAGTAGTATGCACGGGAAATGAATCAATTACTTTTACACCATAACTTTTGCTTAGTTACACTTATAAAATAACATAAGGGGTGCCACATTCTGAGCACGATCTGCTCAATCTTACAGAGCACATGAGATCACCCCTAGGTGTTAATAAATAAATTTGGTGTATTTACTGTCTTCTGATTGGCTAAAAGAATTGGCTTTATTTTCAATGTTATCAATTTTTATGGAGACACGACCACTCTAACGTTGTGTATTCATACGCAAACATCTGTGTACGTTGTTATTAGTATTAATATATATCTTTGAGCATTATTTTTGATAGATATTATTTATAATGAATGGCAATAATTTATTTTGAATTTATTGAACCATAAAATTAATTTTTGACTGTTCACATTTAACATAGTCCGCTTCGCGGATTATTCAATGTGAAGAGTCAAAAATTAATTTTATGGTTCAATAAATACAAAATAAATAAAAGCCATTCATTAAATGGGGTTGCTCTTGCTTAGTCTTTATTTTGCTATGTTGTGTCTTGTGTATTATTGTATTCTGATTGTCCTTTTCGTTTTAAACCATTTTAAAAAATTCAAAAATTTGTAAACAGTAAGTATACAAATATAACCATATCAATGACAAAAAGTGCTGACTACTGTGCTTGTGATACCCTCACAAATTCATGTATTTGGTTTTGTTGTTATATTTGTTATTCTCATAGGATTTTGTATAATGCTTAGTCCGTTTCTGTGTGTGTTACATTTTAATGTTGTGTCGTTGTTCTCCTCTTATATTAAACATGTTTAATGCGTTTCCCTCAGTTTTAGTTTGTTACCCCGATTTTGTTTTTTGTCCATTGATTTACACTACACGAAAAGGCAGATTTACAACAATTTGGACAGTCATGTAAATGTTTGACAAATGTAACTACTTTTCTGCAAGATATATTTGCGGACCTGCTAATGTATATGTAAATGTATTATTCCTTTGACATTATTTAGGAGGTAGTCAAAGATGTGCTAAAGATAATTATTTTATTTCCATAGCTTTAGTCATTCTCCAAAGATATGTAAAGATATGCCATAGATTTACATGCACTTTCCAAGATAGGAGATATATGCAAAGTTTAAAATTTGCATAACTGATTTACAGTGGTGTGGGCAGTTTTGAGAGACCGCGGTTTATAAAACATTTACAACCAATGTAAATGCTGACAAATGTTTGTGTTATATTTGCAAGCGTTTATCGATATCGTTCATGTATGTAAAGAAATGTATTTTATTTACTAATACTTTCCAGTATTATAGTTATTTTGATAAATATTGATATTTGCAACACATCTTTACAGACGTATGCAAAGCTTTGAGAGACCGCGGTTTATATAACATTTACAACCAATGTAAATGCTGTCAAATGCTTGTGTAATATTTGCAAACGTTTGTCGATATCGTTCCTGAATGTAAAGAAATGTATTTTATTTAGTTATACTTTCCAGTATTATAGTTATTTTGATAAATATTAATATTTGCAACATATCTTTACAGACGTATGCAAAGCTTTGAGAGACCGCGGTTTATAAAACATTTACGACCAATGAAAATGCTGACAAATGTTTGTGTTATATTTGCAGTCGTTTGTCGATATCGTTCATGTATGTAAAGAAATGTATTTTATTTACTAATACTTTCCAGTATTAAAGTTATTTTGATAAATATTGATATTTGCAACACATCTTTACAGACGTATGCAAAGTTTTGAGAGACCACGGTTTATTAAACATTTACGACCAATGAAAATGCTGACAAATGTTTGTGTTATATTTGCAGACGTTTGTCGATATCGTTCATGCATGTAAAGAAATGTATTTTATTTACTAATACTTTCCAGTATCATAGTTATTTTGATAAATATTGATATTTGCAACACATCTTTACAGACGTATGCAAAGTTTTGAGAGACCGCGGTTTATAAAACATTTACAACCAATGTAAATGCTGTCAAATGTTTGTGTAATATTTGCAAACGTTTGTCGATATCGTTCCTATATGTAAAGAAATGTATTTTATCAACTCCAAAAAAAATGAAAGGGTCTTATATATTATAAGACTTTTCGAAGCAAATTTTACGTATTGATGGTTTCAGAGACCGTGAAAATATTTGAATTGATTAAGCAGATATTGTTCTTCCCGAATTCAAACCAGAACTTTTTGAAGTTATGATATTAAAAGTGGGAGGGTGCTTTTTCAATGTCGGGCCGATGATATTTTTTTTCTATTTGAATGGTTAAGAAAATCTTCAAAGCTGTTCTCCAGAACCAAGGAAACTATTTATAACTTTGAAGAGGATTTTTTAAGAACTTGCTGGTATAAAAAAAAAACACAAATTCTTTAAAAAAAAGTATTTATCTTTTCTTACAGCAGGGTTTACAATTCGATATGCTTGTTTGTATCAGAACGGAAACTTTAACTCATACGACGTTTGTAACAGTAAATTGATACTTTTTTTTTTTATAGCTTTAAGACACATAATGAATGGGTTGATGGATTGATTTGTGTAAACGTCCAGCTGCATATGCTACATCAATCTCAGTTGTGGGGAGACATGCACTAATATGATAACACTGTACTAAATTGTAAGCAGCATTACTTTTTGTACTTCAAAATACGAAAAGAAACCGATGTAATTCAATGACATCATAATTATAAGAATGAACTCCAAACCAGAATAAATAATCTAAATTGATCATATCGATCAAAGCGGTACGTTTTCTCAACCCAAGCTAAAGTACCAATATTGGTGTGGACTTGGAAAAAGTTAGTTTAGTTTCTGCTTATTTGTGATCTTTTCTCATTTAAATCAAGAGAATAATTGAATAATTATTTTGTTCCATATGACTTAAGCCAAGGCGTGTGTTTTCAATGTTATGCATGATCGTATGATTTGAAAATACACGAGTATGCACGTACATGTACATGTATTTTATCAGAATGGTTATGATTACAATTGAAAATGCCTAATAATACAATAAAGAAATAGTATCAAGTATCCCTCAATAGGTGGTAAATATGTCACTTGTGTGTAAATTAATGGATTTTCCCCGACTGTGAAATGGTCCATCTTTTAGCACTACAGGGTTCCTTAAAAGGAAAACCGTATATGTTAATTACCAAAATTGATCTTATAACGCTAATTGGGTATAATAAAATCCAGACGTTCTAAAGAGATTAATAATATAAACATGTACAAATCATGCCAATTATACGCAAGCCAAGAATATGGCAGATAAAGACATCGGGATTATTTCTATAATTAAACATGCAGTTTGTATTCATGAAAATGAGTTAAACTTTGAAAAAGGCAAATAATTTAAAAGATTACATGCTAGAAAATTAAAGAAGAAATTAGAACAGTAGCATTGTATCTTAATTCTGTTGAGGATAAACACTATTTCATATTTAAAGTAGAATGTACACGTTTACAAGTTTATTAACTAGAAATATGTTGAAATTATATACAGTAAAAATATTTTAAAACAATTATCTTTTGTATATAAAAACATACATTCTCGTTTCCCCGCTTCTGATATATAGCAAATTTCATAATTTTGATGCAAAGCAAATGATTTAACCTTTAACTTGGATATAATCTCTGTATTCCGTGTTTCAACAAGAATAAAAATGACCAACATTAATGGAAACAAAATACATCAATTTCCATAATCTTCCTTCTACTATATTAATCTAATTATAGTACATGTATATATGAAAATATTTATTCAATTCAGAATAGTAATAGAAAATCGTTGTCCTTTTTGTTTTCCAATCTTGACTTTATCCCATTTAAAGATATAATGATCTCAAGAAATATTCCCATGCAGTACATGTATTTGTTCCAATCGAAGGCTCCAAATTTTTAAAACATTTTCTTATCAAGATTAATAACATTTAATTATTTCAAATTTATAAAATGTTGTTGCTGAATGGTGTAAATGTTAATCGCCAATATCGAAATCTACCTCCATTTTGTCATACGTAACAACATATTAAAATTTGAAAACCTTTGGATGAAAGGTTCGTAGATTATCGAACGGAAACGATTGGAACAGCCCGCCCGCTCGTCTGCAGTACAACAATAAATCAATAACGGGACTGGAATCCGTTAAAAAAAATAGCAAGTCATAAATAAATGTAAAATACACACGGTTTACTGTCATCCTCATATATATGTCGTATACTTGTTTTAAAACTTGTGTTTTGTCTTTGAGTCTCTTTTTGTTTTTACGTAATGTCATCAGAAGTGTGTCGGCAATATATAAGAAGATCGGGCGGAAGGACGGACACCCTGTATTTCTATGTTCCCATCGACGCGTCGCGTGGGAGACAAAAATACAACGACATCTTAAAATCATTTTGAATTTAGATTCATATTAATTTGCACTTTGGTCTTTGGGGATGTGTGTGTTTTTTGTGTTTTGAGTTAGACGTGATGAACAGGCCTAGCTGGAACAGCTAGTTAAAACGCACCTTTTCACAAAGTGGGCAGACAAAACGACCCACAAACGATTAGCAAAGTTGCCTTTTTGTGGGGGGCATCTTGGTCACAAAGGCGTCAGAAAAAGCCCGAGAGTATTCACAATCTCTTATACAGAGTTTTCTTAAAAGTATACAAGTGATGTAAATCAAAAGGGTTGCTATTGCTTTATATACATAAATAGAAATGTGGAATATACACAGCAACTGGCAAATTAACGACAATCAAAACCAAAGACATATAGATAACACGTGACTAATGCAGGATGGACAACACCATAGAGAATGGAAGTATATATTACTGCTAATCTGTTACAGTATAGTTTTAATACAGATTCGTTGCTCTCTTGAATATGAAATTTACCAAATTACGTTATTCCAAAACGTCACACGTTTTCTGTCAAATTCTAAGCGTATCAGTCAACTTTGAAACAATGTATATAAAAAAAACCAAGGACGATGACATATGTGTTTCTATATATATTAAATATAAATAAGGGAATGTGGTTTGATCGCCAACTCTGTACAAGAGACCAAGTGACAATGAAAGGCCTGAGTAGGTCTAGCCTGGGGTCCTGGCTAATCTTGTCAGTATATTACGACGCGTAGCTAGATTGGGCCGGATCCCAGGCTAGAGTAGGTCTGGTAAGGGCCGATTTTGGCCTCAAATTTCAGGTTCTTCGAACGAAAGATCAGTTCGACCACGTTTTAAACACTTATGTGTCTATTTTATTTGAATCAATTAGTTTAAGTGAAAGATTTTAACTGACTAAGTCATAAAAAACGCACTTATTCAAGCTGAAATATGAAAAATCTACCAAATATGCTGAAAAATGAAATTTTTCAGATGTTTTTTTTATCTCAAAAATGAAAGTGGCCGCATCCGTGTTCATCCTCAAACTTTACATATGTTATGTATTATCATAAAATACAACTTCCATTTCAATATTAAGGATGAACACGAATGCGGCCACTTTCGTTTTACACGAAAACCGTCTAAAATTTAACTAAAATGCTAGAATTGTGAAGTTCTCAGTAAATTATTGTGACTTAATGGTGCTAGTACCCGATATATGTGCATTGTATTGTCAAAAACAGCCCATATTTATGTAGCAGAAGCATTTTACTGACCACTAAAAGTTTACATTTAACAATTTTGTCAAACTGTAATATTTATGGGCCAAAATAGCGTCTTACTGGACCTACTCCTTTACATCAATAGGTCAATGAACTGCCTTCATCAATGAGCAAAGACCATACCGCATAAAGTCAGCTATAAAAAGGCCCGAAATGACATACAATTTATGTAAAACAATTCAAACGAGAAAACTTACGAACTAATTTATGTCCAAAATAATGAACGAAAAACAAATATGTTACATAACAACAAACTGAATTTTAGGCTACTTGACTCGGGACAAGAACATACAGAATGTGTCGAGGTTAAACACGTTTATAGGAGGCAATCCTCCCCTAACCTGGGACATAAACTGGATCCCTGTTGTGTTCACTTATCGCTTAACTAACGCTGCGAAGCTTAAGATGGAATGGCGGACCAGTTTAACATGGGACAGTGGTGTAATTTTACAACATAAGAATAAACAAGAATCAGTTTAAAGGCTTAACTCATCAGATGGATACAAATAGAATACATCTAACAAAAACAGAGTGGACATGGAAAGGTACTTATACATGTACATCCGAACAACCAAAATACTTTAAGTACAGATCTTAGACTACTCGCAGTTACTGACAATTAGTTGAAAGCTAATAACAACTAATACAAAAAGCATGCATCTTAGATGCATGGATTCAGTATACAATCCTGGATATTACGTTAGTTTTTAGTCTTTCTCCTCCGTATATAAGAACAAAGCCATCTATTGAAAAATTAAAAAAAAACTCTTGGTATGGATCATTTATATTTTAAGGGAAAACATGTCCGACATGGAAAAGCATATTCCTGAAAATATTCAACATTTAAACTACACTGTGGTCTGATTATTAAGGGATACTATACTGCATTATGGAAACAACAGCTAGATATACATAAAGAGGGTAAACTACGAACTTATGTAACATTTTAGTGCAACTTCGGTTTTGAAAATTATTTGTCAATAATGCGACATTTTGAGCAAAGGAACTTGTATTACTAGATTAAGAATATCTGCTCAAAAATTGCAAATTGCATCTGGTAGATACCAGGGTACTCTTTTCGACAAAACCGAATTTGTCTCAGGTGCACCTCAGGTGAGGTTGAGGATGAAGTTCATTTTTTATTTAAATGTGACACGCATTTATTAAAAAAAGAGAAATTGATGCAAAATATATTTAAATCATGTCCAAACTTTCAAAATTTAAATATTAATAACAAATTAATTTCGATAATGAATAATGAGGATCCCAATGTACTATTTGCATTTCATAAATATATGGAAGATACTAAGAATTGAAGGACAACATAATCTACAATAACTAATCTCAATATAACTCTTTAATCTGAATTTGGATACCCTGTTAAGCCTGCACAGATCATAAGCAGAATTTAAAATTCTCTGGCACCGTCCCTTGATGATCCTTGCTGACTGGACCCAGAATCTATAACCCTAAAATATGTATTTAAAATATATTTTAAATAATTTAAGACTTTGACTCATCTGCATTAAGTACAAGTAGGGACTTCCCTTTAAGCACCGACGCTTGGTGCCTTCCGCAGATAAGTCATATTTAATATCCTTTGTGAGATAATACTTGTTATTTGCAGTATACCTCATAGTCAAATGTGCAAGTGCTTAAATTGGTTTTTTTGGGGGCATTTTCTTTATGTTTTCTCCCCACAAACTACTCATGCCTCTTGTTTGTCTTTTCAAAGTGAAAATACACTTACCGGGTGCACTTGAGTCACTGATGTCAACAATAATAATAATAATACATTGCGACTTTTATTTTATTATTTTTATAACACTAGTTACATATCTTTTATTGTCAGTGTTCTGCATATGTTATTGTTTATAATATTATTGTCTGTATGCTATATGCCCTCCTGGGGCCCTAATTTGGTAAATAAAAATATTCTATTCTATTCTATTCTATATTATAAGTATATAATTGACCAATGTGGATCTTATTTTCGCAATTCCATAGATTGCTTTATATACATGTATAGTTTACAACACTAGACTTTGTTAGTCTTGTATTATTTAAATTTTAGTTTCTTGTGTACAATTTGGAAATTATTATGGCGTTCGTTATCACTGAACTAGTATATACATGTATTTGTTTAGGGGCCAGCGGAAGGACGCCTCCGGGTGCGGAAATTTCTAGCAACATTGAAGACCTGTTGATGACCATCTGCTGTTAGTTTTTCTATGGTCGGGTTGTTGTCTCTTTGACACATTTCCCATTTCCATTCTCAATTTTAAATATCTTTTTCATTCCGATGTAACTCGATTAAAAGTAAAAGTGTGTTAAGAAATTTAGAAATCGGGAGAAATGCCATTCGGTATCGTGTTTCTTGATATTAGTACACAGTTTTGCAAAGCTCTGATTTATTTAGGATTTGGCTATACATTTTGGACCTTTTAGATTATAGCTCTTCATCTTTTAAATAAGCTTTGGATTTCAAATATTTTGGCCACGAGCATCACTGAAAAGACATGTATTGTCGAAATGCGCATCTGGTGCAAGAAAATTGGTACCGTTAATTTTATTTGGAATACGAAGAAAAATTGCCCACTTGTAGGGGAATACGAAACTGCATTGACAATGAAAAACATAAAGAATAGAAAGAGAAAAAGATAGGCTAACAGTTTAAGAATAAAGAATAGTGGGCCTCTAGAATATAAAGAATAGAGAATAACATGCAAAATTTGTATAGAATACAGAAAACTATGGCGTAAATAATATTAAGAATAAAAGAAAACCCACCTCCCTCTTTTTCTAGACCCTCTTTTATCATATATATTTTACTTTTGATCCTTCTCGGAACGCTCGGTTATTTTTTTAATTTGATCTACTTGAATCGTCTTTGAATTCTCATAGCATATGATGTGTGTCAACATTTTTTTTTACTGAAAAATTGTAATAGTGATCAGGGGCATCCCAATATTTATCTAAGTTGATGAAAATAGCAACTGCAGTTTTTTCGAGCGCATAACTTGTCCTAACAAACTAGACCCTAATAAGTTGATGCATCACAGGAAAGCAGTATTTTACAGCCCCCCCCCCCCCCCCCCAAAAAAAAAACCGAACAAAAAACAACATCCCCCACACACACAAAATTACAATAAAAAAACCCGCTATTGCTAGTACAAATGTATCTAGACAATGACATGCGATCCCCAATGCTAGTTAATACGGGTCCAGTACTAGTCCATAACGTGTGTGCATTGTTTAGTTGATACAATCGTGAAATGAGTGTGCTTCTCTTGCCAAAAGCAATTTACGTCAACATTTCTTTTTACATTTGATCCCATTATATTTTTGTAGCATTCTTTACAATGATATTAATTTATGAATTAACACTTTGAATAGTTATTTGAATATATAGGCATTTGCATTGATAGATTCTGCCAGATTTGCAACTTGCATAATTAACTAATTAAAAATTATAGTAATTAAATTCTACAGGTCACGCTTGGTACCGAAAAGACTAAAACTTCAATAGATAAGCCTACCCGGCCACGTCCACTTGTATTTTTTCTATCTGATGAGTAAAGCCTTTTTCAACTGATTTTTATAGTTTGTTCTTATGTTATACTGTTATACCAAGTTGTTCCAGGTTAGGGAGGGTTGGGATCTCGCTAACATGTTTAACCGCGCCACATTATGTATGTATGTGCCTGTCCCAAGTCAGGAGCCTGTAACTCAGTGATTGTCGTTTTCTTATGTGTTACATATTTGTTTTTCGTTCATTTTTTACATAAATAAGGCCGTTAGTTTTCTCTTTTGAATTGTTTTACATTGTCTTATCGGGGCCTTTTATAGCTGACTATGCGGTATGGGCTTTGCTCATTGTTGAAGGTCGTACGGTGACCTATAGTTGTTAGTGTTTGTGTCATTTTGGTCTTTTGTGGATAGTTGTCTCATTTGCAATCATACCACATTTTCTTTTTTATATTTAAATTGAAGTTCAACCTGAATAGGTATTACAACATCGTTAACGGAGAAGTTGTATGTAAAAAAAAAATGTTGTATGATAGCCAATGGGACGAATACTTTTATCCACCAGGTACCAAAGCATGATGCGAGTTAAAGATTGAAAAATCAGAAATGTGCCTTGATATATTCATAGACACAGAGGCTTGTCACTTTTTTGTTTATCTTTTTATTGGAAAATATTCTTTAATATTTCAACTTATTTAGAGTTTTAAACATTTATCAATGCGATTTGAATATAACGATAGTTCATGTATTTTACCCCTCTTTCCTTTTTCCCGCCTGTATGGAAAGCAAGTACAATGATACATGTTTCCGACTCCACTGTTAAAGTACAAATGATACATGTACTTATTTTACGACTTTGCGTAAAATATTTTGAAGAAAGAAGTGCAAGATATTCCATTGTTGAAACACGAATCATGTAACTGTCATTTCCGTCTTGTTGTACAGGGTACAACTGCCTTTTATCCTTTAAAGATATGTTTTCCATGGTTTTTTTTATAAGATAGGTTCTTGTACCTTCCGTTTGAGTAAGATACATGTACTTGTATTGTGACTGTCATTTGTTTTTTGTGTTGTGTGTATAGTATATGTTGTGTAGACCTGTAAGTTTTTGAGATGCTGATCCAAGCCTAAAAAATGTTTTTATAACTTTTCTTTTGTTTGAAATTTGCCAGAGAGAGTCAAAAGATTGAAGAGTAATTGTAATTTGTATTTGCCGTTTACACATCTTCTTGAATTATGTTAAAACAAAATGACTTTGTCACATCAATTCTTGTTATTTCAATTAAAAAAGTGTACAAAGTATATGTTAAATGTAATTATTGCCAAAAAAATAAAAAAAAATTAAAAATTAAAACTTATTTGATCATGACAGACAAAATACGATTCCTGTCAAAGTACATATGAAAGCTGTAAATTGTTAGGATAGAATAGGCGATAAATGAGATATCGAATGACTGATAGTTCGATAACTTATTTTAGTTTTGCGTATTTAAAAACAACACAATCAAATTACAACGGGAGCATTGTTTCAGGACAATGTATAATGTTATTAATCATACAGATATGATAATTGTTTGTGTCTTATATTAATGGATATTGATACTAGCGGTGGTCTACTATTGATCTTTTCGGACCAGATCTTTCTGTAAAAGGTGATAATTGTCACATTTCACTGCTGATAAACCCCGTTGATCGGAGGAAGGGCGACATCTCGTCGATGGAATGATATTATCTATCGACTTTGTTTGATTTCATTGGTAAATTGTGTGTCAATTATGACACGTGACTCGCTGGTTCTTTGTTTGTAATGTTTAACGTCCATCCTCACACACAATACAGTTTTTGCAGAGAGAGCTTTCATGTAGCACACGGAGTTCAACATCTCGTGACTGGACTTAACGGATAAGGAAAACAAATATTACAAAAGTGAAATATTCGTCAATAGATTTAACGTTTAAGTAGTTGTGCAAACTAGCCGATTCTTAAAAAACATTCTCTCAAGATGTGTTTTGTGTCAAATATTATGAAGGAATATTTCTCTTACAGAAACTTGGACTTTTTATAAAAACTTGATAAATCGATCGATAACCTTCCGAATGGTACCGATTTAAATTTGATACTGAGGCCGCATATCTAGTATTGTTAAGGCTTAATATGTATATAGTATATATACTCTGCAGTATCATATATAATACATATTGTAGTATTATATGTCTCTTTAAAAAAATATATATGTTTTATAAACAGAGTGAATTATGACTCGAGCAATTCCAGAAGTTTCAAAGCGATACTCGAAGGAAACGATCGTTTTATGCGAATGAACCATCCTAACTTACCGAGTTACAAGATTTTGATAGATAAAGAAATTTACGCAGTACATGTACATCAAACAGAGCTCGAGAAGAGATCAAGAACCGATCATGTAGATCCGACTTTTTTTTTTTTTTTATTAAAACGAAATTATTAAAATACATGTATAATAAATGATATTACCAATATGCCAAAACAATCCCAAATCAGCTATCTTTGTCATATCATAGCTTGACCAGTAAAGCTATGGCAATATTTGTCAATATAATCTGCATCTTTCAAATATATCAGCAAATTAAAAGCAAATATATCTATTTACCATACATTTCTAGTTGTCTGAAATATCTTTCTTCATCATTTCTTTGCATATGTATTCAAAGTTACATATACCAAATATATTTACACATACATTTCTAGCTGTCTGAAATATCTTTCTTTATCATTTATTTGCATATGTATTCAAAGTTTCATATGCCCAATATATTTACACATGTCATAATTGTCATTGATATTATCATTTGACCACATTTCTTAGTTAAACAAATTGTCTGCAAATCTATGTATTTACCATACATTTCGGAATATGTTCAAAGGCTTTTGATATGTTCTGATTTGACATACATTTCAGTCGACAATAAAGACTAACACAATTATGTCTTTACAATACATTTGACAGGTCTCCGAGGACCAAAAGTTCCAAAAAGTTGTGAGGCCAGGGTTATCCGCCTGGGACAAAAACATCATTATTATCAAGAATAATACATCGTTTTGCAAAGGAAATGATGCTTTACACCCCTCTATAAAGTTCTTGTTTTGAATTGGTTTACATACCAGGAAAATGTAGATGCACCTTACACTTTATAACCCCTATAAAATCATTTGAATGATGATACTTTGCTACCTGGACAAAGAAACACATTTGCGGATAAATTTACATCATAGAAAAATACATGACAAAGATTTCCATTTGCAGAGGTATACAAATACATTAGTTTGAATAAGTTTTGCGACGGTCATAAATATATATAAATTCTAAACTTCAAAATGGTTTGATTAGATGTTAATATATTTTATAAACCGCGGTCTCTCATAACCGCCCATAGGAGGGTATAGTACAAGAAATATTGATATTTACAGCATGTAAAGACAGTCAAGATAAACTAAATGCAACGGTTTGTAAATATATGTAAATGTCGGTCTCTAAAAACATTTACATAACATTTGCGTACCTCTTCAAATCCGGGATTTCGTGTAGTGTTATGAGTTTTAAACAGCGGTATACTACTGTTGCCTTTATTTACGTTGTAAGTTTATTTTTTGATCTATGGAATTGAATGTCCCTCTGGCATCTGTAGACCATCTTTTATACCGTCAACAGTATATCGAATTACCACTTGAATATCTCCAGTTGTTATAAGTTGATGATGTATAAAAATGTACCATTTGACTGACAAAATCAATATTTATGATGGAATAGAAAGTAAGTAATGTTTTTTTTATAGATTTTAATTTTTAATTGTTGTCATCGACATATGTTACAAAATACACCCCCCCCCAAAAAAGCTTTGTACATTAAACACGTTTGAGAAATTTATTGATTTCTGCACCAAAGAGCTGCTACAAAAAATATTAAGTTTATCCTAGTTTTGCTGTCAATGTTGTATCGCATTTTGAAATACTTTTCTATAAAGACTTTTTTGATTTGCAGTATGTTTCGTAATGCTTTGTGTTCATTTGTGTCTTTCTATTTTGAAATAGAATTTATCTACTAAGTATAAACGGCTAGACACTTTGTTATATAGTATGAAAATAAGACTTTTCGACTTTTGTTTAAAAGATCATACTGTTTTTAAAAATCTGGCCGTTCGATTTCTCGTTGCACGACTAAAAGACGAAAAGACAAACAGTATCTTTCAGTCAGTTTAATTGAAGTCTGGAGCTGGCATGTCAGTTAACTGCTAGTAGTCTGTTGTTATTTATGTATTATTGTCATTTTGTTTATTTTCTTTGGTTACATCTTCTGACATCAGACTCGGACTAATCTTGAACTGAATTTTAATGTGCGTATTGTTATGCGTTTACTTTTCCACATTGGCTATAGGTATAGGGGGAGGGTTGAGATCTCGCAAACATGTTTAACCCCGCCGCATTTTAGCGCCTGTCCCAAGTCAGGAGCCTCTGGCCTTTGTTAGTCTTGTATTATTTTAATTTTAGTTTCTTGTGTACAATTTGGAAATTAGTATGGTGTTCATTATCACTGAACTAGTATATATTTGTTTAGGGGCCAGTTGAAGGACGCCTCCGGGTGCGGGAATTTCTCGCTACATGGAAGACCTGTTGGTGACCTTCTGCTGTTGTTTTTTTCTATGGTCGGGTTGTTGTCTCTTTGGCACATTCCCCATTTCCATTCTCAATTTTATAGTAACACACAAACGCATATTATGCCTTGACTTTTTAATTTGTTCTTTGAGTTCGGTATTTATGTTATACTATTCGTAAAGTACTTAAAGAGAGACAAATGATACCAAAAGCACATCAAACTCATCAGTAGAATTAAAACCGACAGAATCATGTTTATCATCTCAAAAACGTGTTATATTATTCTTTTATTTGTCTTTATGAATATTATTTTTACAATGTTTTACTGTTTAGTATACGGCAAACGGACAGACGGACATTTGTTTACCATAATACGTCCAGTCAAAATTTTAACGTGCGTATAAAAACAAACATAGAACTGCCATAACATTACTTTCAATATTTGAATTGCATTATTTTGTTGATATTTTGATATTTTGCCTAGCTAGATACTTTTTGTAATAATATATATGTACGTGGTTTTTGTCGAGCCTGCTCGGCATAGGGATAGTGATCCGGCGGCGGCGTTAGCTAACTTTTTAAAAGCTTCATATTTTAGAAGGTGGAAGACCTGGATGAGTCATACTTTGTATATGGATGCCTCATGTTACGAAGTTTCCGTCAGTCACATGTCCAATGACCTTCACCTCATTGTCATGGTTCAGTGACTACTTTGTAATGTTAAATTCTCTCTTATTATAAGTAATAGGATAACTATATTTGGTATGTGCGTACCTTGCAAGGTCCTCATGACAGTTTTCAATTGAAATATATCAATTTGACATGGCTATGTACTTAAATTTCCCGTCATTGTGCTACTGTTAAATAGTAAAACAAAAATCAGAGAAGGAAAAGTATAATAAAAAGCACTGAATTCTAAGGAAAATTTAAAAGGAAAATCGATCAGATACGTTTGATGTGTTTGAGCTCTTGATTTTGCCATTTGATTGGGGATTTTCCTTTCGACTTTTGTTTTAAAGATCATACTGTTTTTAAAAATCTAGCCGTTCTTTTTCTCGTTGCACGACTAAAAGACGAAAATACAAACAGAAACGCACTGTAACATTCCTCAATGGACACAAGCTTGTTCTTGAGTAGAAAATCGTGATTAAACCTGGTTTTATAGCTAGCTAAACCTCTCACTTGTATGACAGTCGAATAAAATACCATTATTTTGAAAACGATTTGAGAACAAAACAATCCAACATAATAGTTAAAAATGCCATAAAATAGGGGTACAGCAGTCAACATTGTGTTATAATCACTTTGAAAACAAAAAATATGTAACCAAGAAGTACAAAAATGCCTATAAACAAAGCAGACTAGCAAAATGAAAAACTAGAATAAATAAACCGACCATATACATGATATAGCACAAAATATACAATGTCGGGATGTAGAAGTACAGAACCTCGTAATGTAATAAACAAACAAAATATGCATGTAAAGCACATATCTCCAAAACAAATAAAACGAACACGATTTTGTTTTACTATTTAACAGAAGCACAATGACGGGAAATATAAGTACATAGCCATGTCAAATTAATATAATTTAAAACATACTAAACAGTAAAACATTTTAAAAATAATATTCATAAAGACAAATTAAAGAATTATACTTTAACACGTTTTTGAGATGATAAACAACAGCAGTACCCATTATCTTTACTTGAACACAATTTGAGTCGAACCGTTTCAAAAACCATATATAAAAGTTTCGCTCCATACATATTTGAAATTAATGTAACATCAACAATACAGGATAATGACCTGTGGTCTTTCAATTTTATGTTCATGACCTATAACTTTGCAATTGAGGTCAAGGTCAAAGGTCAATTTGACGTTCTACATTATGACTCTAGCTACAAAATCGTACTGGTTCATTGTAAAATCATTAAGTTGTAACACATATCAACTTCCAAAAGGTGAATCGGAAGTAACATTATTTTAACCGGAAGTACCCATTTTCTTACTATTGAAACCTATAAACCCTATATAACTTTAAGAATCATTTTGAAGTCAGCAATCATATGAACCCTAAGTGACATATTCTAGCAATTTTTGGGGTATCTATTGCATTATCATCGAACGTTTAGGTGGACAGATAAGACTTTTAATTAGTCTTTGAACAATTGGTTTTTGAATAGTTTTTTTCCACCAAATTTTGTTCTTCTGTGGAATTTTGTTTTGCTACATGTCGCTTTATAATTGGTTTACGTTATGGAACAGTGTATATGCGTAAAATTTGGACCAGGTGAATTGAACAATATTCTTTGCAAGAGTTTTCGTTTGATGTGTTTGAGCGTTTGATTTTACCATTGAAGGGACTTTTTGAATTTTCCCGGGAATTCGGTATTTTGGTGATTTTATTTGTTTTGTTTTTGGTATATGGTCATAATTAAAACCAATAAACAAATAAAGGGATATTAGCTACGAAATATGATTTTGTTTTTATCAAATAAAAAACGAAAGTGAAATAGTAAAATAATAATGGGCTTTTAGCATCTCGTTTCTTGTTGCATTTCTTGTTGTTCCTGTTATAGTTGATGTGTTTTCCTTTTTTGATTTAACCCGGGTATTTTTCTCTGTCGATTTATGAAATTTAAACAACGGTATACTTATGTTGCTTTTGTTTGTTTAATTTTTTCGTTGCTTGTTTTCTAAGAGTGACAAATAGGCAACAAAAGTAAACCACATTTTAGCAATTGTTTATTTAATTACTTGCTGTATATTGGGTGCTTAATGTTTTCGCTGCGTTGAAGACCAATTGTTGGCTTTCGGATGTTGTCTGCTTTCGTCGGATTGTTGTCTGAGGTTCTCCTTGACATATTCCTCATTTCCATTCTCAATTTCATTGTATTAAACTGCTTAACTTGATATGTGACTTATTTGTGATTATTCACCAACAATAATTATTTTTAACTTTATTGGTATGTATTTTGTGTTTTAATTTAAATGTCATATTGCATTGTATAATTTATATATTTGATTATTCATTCGGTGAAGACTAGAGTTATCAATCTTACTACACCATTCGTCCTGTCTTGTCTATAGTGTGTTCTGTTGTATTTATAGATTGTGATTGGATTTAAAAATATAGCTTGACAAACCTCTAACGTGTATGCCAATCGCATAAAATTCCGTTATTCTGACATAATACCATGTGTGAGCATAGCAAAGAGATATGAACTTGTTAAAGTTTTAACAATTCCATTAAAAACAATTTGACTCAAAATCATTATCTTAAGTAAAAGTTTAAAGGATTGTATTTTGAATATGTTGATTTAGATAATTTGTATGATTATAGGCTAAAGACTATTATATTTCATTTAGTAATTGGGTCCTAGGACACAATATGGTATTACTGTGTTATATTAAATTTTACCAGAATAAAACTTTAATTGTTACTTTTTTTGTCAAAATAAAATAGGCATAATTAGACGTCGTATGTATGCCAACAAATACAACTATCTACAAGATACCAAATAATGTAGAAGTTAAGAACTATAAATAAATGTACGGCCAGCAACAACAAGCAAACCCCAATACGCATAGACACTCATAAAAGGCCCAGAATTGATAAATTTAAAACAATTTAAACGACAAAACTAACGGGCTGATTTATGTAAAAAAATATAATAAACGACTAACAATTATGAAATAAAGCAGCAAACACCAAAATTTGAATTGATATAGGTTTGTACAGTTTGGGCAGTGTTGAAATAGATTTTGGTGCACATCCGTCAACTTTACCTTTAACATTGGTAAAACAGTACAACATAAAACAATCTATAAAATCTGTAAAATCTGTAGATGGATACAATACTACATCTTCTTATTCATAATGCAAAACACAAATCCACAAAACACAGACCGGACGTGGCATGGTATCTTTACATCCCATTAATAACAAGAATGTGTCCCCAGTACACGGATGCCCCACTCCCACTATCATTTTCTATGTTCTGTGGACCTTGAAATTGGACTCTAAGTTGGCGTTAAAGTTAGAAAGATTATATAATAAGGAACATGTATACTAAATTTTAAGGTTGATTGGACTTCAATTTCATCAAAAACTACTTCGACCAAAAATTTTAACCGGAAGCAGGACAGACGGACGGACGAACGGACGGACGAACGGACAGACGGACAGACGAACAGACGAACGGACGCACAGACCAGAAAACGTAATTCCCCTCTACTATCTTAGGTGGAACATAAAAAAGGACAGTAGGTACAGATCTGAGAGTACTTGCAGTTACAATTAGCTAGTTAAAAGCCCATAACAACAACAACACAATCTTGCATCTGAGAATGACATGAATAAAGAAAAATCAGAAGAAATTCACCATCCATGCAATGAATGTACAGTAGTGAGAAGGGTTTAAACTGTTTAAAACATTTGGATAAGTTTTTCGTGTTAACTGATAATGAGCAGTATGCAATTAACAACAATGTTACTTGATATATTAAAAATAGTTTGCCTTTACAAAATTAACTAACCAAATCTCATATCAATGGCGAAGGTATTAACGGAAGAGATAACATCGTTGCTTTATGTTTCTGTGTCGAACCGATACATTTTTTTCACTTGTTATCTACCTTTTACTTACTGATATTTTTTAAAGATAAATTGATTTTATAATAAGGACGAGACATTCTTTGGCATACTTTTGGTTCATCAACTTTATGCTCAGACACTGCTGATGTTTTTCTAACGTATGATGAAGATGTGAAAGAAGATCATCAAAGCTCCTAGAGTACGATCGGGATTCAAAGACTTGTTACATTAGGCCGAAGCTTATGTTTTGATCATGACTACGTGTGTGTCTTGAAGACAAATACCTATATTGCTTATGAGCACACACAAGTTCATAAGTAATTATGCTGTCAGCGGTTTACGACGGCGCGGTTTCCGCATTTTATTATGTTTATGATATTTATTCCCCTTTGAGCCAATGGAGAAACTGACATTCGTTTTGATAGGATGATTTGCCAAGGAGAAAAATGTGAAAGTAGTGAAGCTGAAACAAACAAAACAGCAAATAATATTTCATATGCATAAAATGAACATCACTATACAGCAATGTGACAAAACACTGTCAAGAAACAAAAGTTATATTGATATATTGATATACTAAAACAATATGTTTTTCCTCTAACAAGCCAACGACGTATACGTGTAAAATGAAGTACATCTATGAAATTTAACATATGGGCTTATATCAATGTTTTTGGTTCTTATCAAGAAATTGTCTCGATCTTTTCGTAAAAAGGATTCCTTAGTTTTGGAATATTGGTGTGGAGATAAATTTTCTCAATAATGCGTACTGTCATAGATAATAAAAAAAGGGTCCCGTTCCGGATGTATCAAATGTTTTAAAAGAACGCTGAACACTGTCTTTATTATAAGACAGTGTCAATATATTCTTTCCGCAAAGTTTGTCAAATTTCACCAACATGAAATATTCCACACTTTAGTTTACACAAACAGTACCGTAAACGTCATTGTCAGGGCAATATGTTTTGTATAATACGTTTTTACTGTCAAGTTACTAGTGAAATTAGGAGTCGTGATTATCATATCGAATCTTTTACATGTGGTCCGTTTTTCCTTTTTATGTTTACAAGAAGAAATTATTACAGTTTCGTCTTTTGTTTCGGGTGTCTTTAAACAATCGAAAATATTATACAATTACTGTCTTTTTTTTAGGTAAATATGCGGTTTTATTGAATTTTGAAAAACTGATATTCACTGAGGCCGACGGCCGAGGTGAATATCATTTTTTCAGAAGTCAATTAAACCCTATATTTACCGAAACAAAAAACAGTAATTGTTTTATTCCACATTCCGAGGGAAGAAAATGTATTTAATGACAAACATATCATACCAAAACAAATTTTACATGAAACATTTTACTGTAACGTTGCATGTAAAAGCGCGTGACGTTAAGCGCGGTGAATAAAACTTTCTCAGGTGAATATGCTTTTTTATTCAAAATCCAATTCGTATAGGGAAACCTACTAAAATAATACCAATATGGAATAATAATAAAATATTGTTTAAATTTATGAAAAGTATTTGATTTGTTAAAGTATTACTTACCTTCTGTATGCACATAAGTTAAACCAGGGGTATCATAAAGTATATTTCATGGAATGGTAAAAGCGAAGATTTCTTTTTTTGCAATTTTTTTTTAAATCTGATGAGTGTCACATTTGAGTAGTTCACTAGCTGTGTAGACAAGATATCTTAATTACGCTTTTAACAATATTAGGGTTATCAGATGATTTATTTACGTCCTGGTCGGTGTGGTCTTTTAATTCTTTGTATTTATCATGCGGAAGCATTTCCATGAAGATAATATACCTCTAGTTTTTTTCCTGTTTTTTTAGCTGTTGTCTTGATAATAGATACCCTAAAATATCCCTTTGTTCATAACTAGAGGCTTTGAAGAGTCTGTGCCGTTTCCCTACATCTTCAAAACTATTAACTTTTAAGAGGAAAAGCATTCATGATTAAATGTAAAAGGTATAACTCAGCTTTGGCTAACTCGGCTGTCTATTTTTATGTGCTGGTTAAGGATGTTTTATGTAATGTGCCCGTTTTTATTCTGTAGTTAGTCACCACTTCGGTTTTATCATGTATATCTATTAAATAGTCATTTTATAAAATTTACTGTTTTCAAAGGTATGGGTTGTTCTAAGTAATAAGGATGTTTCTATCACGGGAAGATAACCCTAGCCGTATTGTTCACAACTTTTTGAAACCTTTGGTCCTCAGTTCTCTTCAACTTTTTACTTGTTTTTGCTTTCGGACTTTTTCATCTGGACGTCGCTGGTTGGTCTTGTGTTGACGAAGTGCGCGTCTAGCCTATTAAATTTTAAACCTGGTTTCTTGTGTTACCTATTATTCGAGTGTTTATTTGTCCTATATGTTTCCCATTTATTTGTATTTTAGTCCTGTCAGGTAATGTTATCATTTAAATGTTATATTTAACATTGCCATAAAAGCGGGAGGTTTGACATGCAAAAAAACAGAACCAACCCACCATTTTGTTTTTAAAATGTCTTGTACGAAAGTCACGAAAATGGCCGTTGTTATAGTATAGTATATCTATGCTACATTTTAATGTTGTGTTTCTTTTGTGTCATAGCTCTCCTTTATTATTTGATGCGTTTCCCTCAGTTTTAGTTGTAACCCGGATTTGTTTTTTTTTCTCAATCGATTGATGAATTTCTAACAGCAGCAGTATACTGCTGTCTTTCTTCATCGAAATTGTCCTTTAAAGTCTCTATTTATCTGTTAAAATTATTATAATCACCAAAAAAAAACACCAAACTATGACATTTTTTTCATAAAAGGGCAATAATTATAGCGAGGTGAAGTTAAATTGGCCATATGTTTTCAGTGAAAATAATTCATTTTTATCTTTCAAATTTCACCTTTTGTTAAGTTTTAAAAAGTTAAGATTGACATCAGCGGTAGCTTATGAAATTTTCGATGTCTGAGTGTGAGATAATATCAGATTATAACATGAGATTTTTCATATCAGATTTATTATCAGCCGAAGTTTCAATATCAGCCCAAAAGCTGATCTTTTTTATAATATGGTTCAACCATTGATATTTTTTTGTATTGACCATTTTAAGTGGTTATCAAGTAGTAGTGTCCAAGGTTATGATGAAGATTTGAATCCCGCTAACATGTTTAAACCCGCAACATTCTCTTTGTATGTGCTTGTCTCAAGTCACGAGCATGTAATGCAGTGGTTGCCGTTTATTGGTGTGTTTCATATTTGCTTTTTGTTCATAGTGTGTTCATAAATTAGGCCGTTAGTCTTCTCGTTTGATTTTTTTTTTACAGTTTTCATTTCAGGGCCTTTTATAGCTGACTATGTGGTATGGGCAGTACGATGATCTATAGTAGTTAATTTCTGTGTCATTTGGTCCCTTGCGGAGAGTTGTCTCGTTGGCAATCATACCACTTCTTTTTTTATCATATTTGGATTTACTTGTGTACGGTTTTAAGTTGCCGAATCTGTAAATGTCTCCATCAAAGTCTGAAAACATCTTTCATGTCCTACTTGTGCTTGTTTTTTCTCTGCTGTTCTTCTTCTGCATAATAAGCTTCCGTCATTACCAAACTGTACAAAGAAATAACACGACGGGTGCCGTATACGGTACAGGAAATGCTTACCCTTCCGGAGCACCTTATTTCACTCCCGGTTGTTAGTGGAGTTAGTGTTGTTTTTATTTACTGTTTATGACTGTTGATGTAAATGTCCTTTGGTGTTTTGAGTCTTTGTTTACTCCTTGGTTTGGATTGTTATTGTCTATTTCTTAACATTCTTTGAATATTTTTTTTTGAACATGTTAAATCTTCAGTGTAAGTGTATCATGTGTATGTGAGACGTTAAAAACGTTATGCTTTTGGACGTACCAATAAGACAGGAACTCGACCGACATAAAATTTGAAATCTTACAAGTTCAATATATTGGTTGCTACATTAGTTTCAAATATTACAAGATAACAACCGTGGAAAAGCAGTACAGCAAGCAGAGAACTTACAGTCACGACCAATTTTCAAAATTTACAAAAAGAAAGAGCTATATTAACATTTTAAATCTGCCTAGTCTACAAATAGTTGTTTCGTGGTTCATTCAAGAATAGCATAACGCAGAATCAATGGTATGAACAATGTTTCTACGATTATTTTTGCTTTTATGATTCATCCGATGTTCTTTCGACCCACCGAAAACAAATCTTAAACATGTTAAAAGCAATATTTAAAAAATTCTATTAAGAGTTTTTTGTAGGATAAATTTGACAATGGATTTTGTTAAATGTCTTATTAGAGTCTGAAATAAGATATTTACACAATTGGACAATTTTTGCACAACCTATTGCTGGTAAAAAAAAGCATTTGTTACCAATATCTTATAACATATGAATAGAAAAAGCTTTTAAAAATCTTCATTTAAAATGGAAATGTAACAAATGTTTCTATGACGGGTTTTCTTAAACCTTTGGTCCTCCATGGTTTAACAGTAACAATGTACTTAAGATTTTTTTTTAATTGAGGTCCTTAATTATCTTTAAAATTCATACTTTATTTGTCATTTTAAACTTTTTGGAATCGAGCGTCTGGGTACACAATTTAAATCCTGATATCTTTGAAGATTTTATTTATCAGGTATACGAAAATAACACTTTGAACCTTAGTTCGTTCTGTTTACAAATACGATATATATTAATGTGAAACGTTTTAACCGTTATATAATAAAGCAAGACTATTCTTGTATAGAAATATTTTTGTAGACACGGTTTCGAGTAACCATAGTAATATATAATTGATGATAAGTACGTGACAACGTCTAGGTATTCAAAACCAAGGAAATCTTACTTTTTATCAGTGACTCACACGGTTTTATTTACTGTTGTCAAATACTTGTGAATTCAGGCAAATGTACGTAGATAGTCTATATAAGTCCTAGTTTGAAAAACAAATAAAGATATGATCATGGGTTTTTGTAATAAAAAGAGGTAAACAAATTTATACTGTTTGATGATTATAATTTTCATGTCATATGGAACTAGTGACCGGTGAAAAATATTGTTAATTCAGTTCTTCAACCAATGCATATATACATATACATATATATAGCATTAACTTAATCTTCTGTGCACGATTTAATCATATTTTTTGGGGGCAAACATTTCGTATAATCGTCAAAAAATGTTGCAATCGGTCAGTTTTGTGAAAATATGGCAGCTGGTTAATGGTTGGGTTTCATAGTCAAAATGTAACGATTGTCACCCGTTTGTAATCAATCAACAAATAAGCAGGGGTATTCAGGTAAGCACATGTAAAACAGGTACAATATGATAAAGTTTATCTTGTTGACGCAGCATAATGACGTTTGGTTTTTCTATTTGCACTTGCGTATTGTGATCATCGGATTTTTACAAAAAATGTCACACTGCATACGGAAAACGTATCCGATCGGCGAATTGTTTGCTGGAAGCAATCAATTATAAAAAACGTCTTCTAAATTTTGATATATTATAGAATTTTCTTGAGAAAAAAGTATATGTACATAAGTTTCATAATAAAAACTAGACATTTAGTCTGCGCTATGATCAGGTTGTTGTGGTTTCTTCGACACATTCCCCATTTCTATTCTGAGTTTTATAATTGTGTTTTATTTAATTTGAAGTTTCATATTACTTTAAGCATGTCATTATTTTTTATTATATTTACGTGTTAACAATAAATTAGGTAGCATCTTAGGATAAATTAGATAGGCATATAATTTCTGCAGGGGTAGTAGACGTCTTATACCTTCAAGGTACAATCGAAACACTGCATTGCAGTTCTGCTAGTATACATCTAAGGTCTGTGTCATTCATTTCAATATTTATGATAGTTTGGATACATATTCAAAATTCGGTCTCTACTAATAAGAATAAAAACATTTTGTTAAAATCGTGCGAGTCCACACTTTTAAAACGTCATTAACATGGATGAGATTGAATGTAATGATTTTTAATTATGTATTCTTTATTTTTCTAATCTAATCAGATTTATGGATCATTCTATATTGATAATATATTAGGTGGATATACTATGATTTATAAATGTATATATTACAGTTAAATAAACTAACAAGTACTAACCAACTTGAGTATATGCTACTAACGGTTAACGAGGCCGGGATAAGATACCGATATTTGATGTATTCACTAAAAAATGTCAAACTATCAATAAAGTATGATTACTTCTGAGAAAAAAAAATTAAAAAAATTATACTTTGACCTTTCACAAACAACAAGTGTTCTAAAGACGCTAGCAGAAAGGACAATTAACAGACATAAAGAATTACCGACAGTGCGAGGGCATTATAGCCAGACAATATAATTTAAAAATCACCATAAAAGAAGTAACTACCCTTTTTATAGGTTTCAGTTCTATACATTTTTGAGTGCTTACTATATGAATGTCATAAATAATCATCCAGTGTGGTAATGTTTACTTATTGACTGGGTATAAGTGGAATAATAAGGTGCAACTTTTGTCGTGAGTCGTATCTAGTCAGTAGGTGTTTTATTATATCGAGAAAGACAAGAGACTATAAATGGCGGTGATAAATCAACTATTGTAAGATAAAATAAGAAACCTAACCATAGCGTTGAAATCATAGGACTACATTGACGTCAACCCTAGATACGATAGGTAAAAAGTGACGTCGGTACTCATGTGATATTTTCAATGGTTTTCGATTGTGGCCAAATTAACAACAAATATTAATGGAATAAACGATCTAAACCTGAGAAATCGTTTATGTTTTTGTCCAAAAAATGTTCAATGCTGAATGTTTAAGGAAGGTTTGAAATTTTTGATACAAAACATATTTGATATATATCAAAACGATTGACAGAAAGCGTGTCTTGTGTATAGATTAACAACCTAGGTATCTTTTATAAGTTAAATGAGAAAAAAGAACTCTTAGGGAAGTTCAAAACGGAAAATACTATTAAAACTGGTAAAATAAAAAGCTCAAACACATCTTACAAATAGAAACAATAGTCATATTCCTGAATTGGTAATGCTTATACCAATTCAGGAATATGACAATTGTTTTCTATTCGTAAGATGTGTTTGGGCTTTTTATTTTACCATATATCAATCTCCATACATGGCTTGTTCAGGGTTTTACAATTAATTCACTTAGAAACCCAACGAACGATTCAAAGCAATCACAATTTTATTGAGAATGGAAATGGACAATGTGTTAAAAAAACAACAGAAAACAGCTGGTGGCCACCAATGGGTCTTCAACACTGCGCAAAATCACATGAAGGCGGGCTTTAAAAGTATATTTCTTATTGAAACATTAAATAACACTTTTTTTACTCAAAATTTCTCTACTTTATTTTCCTATTAATATAACAAAAAAAATTTATTCTACGAAGCTCATTGATGAAATAATGGATATAAGATATAATGTATGGTAACCGTAGTTAACACATGTCTACTGAGTGTTCTGATGTAACAGAAACGGGCGTCTGGCGTATTTAACGAGTTCTTATAAATGATTTAACCTCATATACAATTAAATTAAATTAAGAGAAATCGGGTTAACAAACTTTTAAAATCACATGAACTCCAGATTAAGTGGTTCGTCGACAAGGTTAACATCTACTGAGTTTGAGCTTCGATTGCCTTAGGAAAACATACTTAGAAAACAAAATGTACAAATCTGACATCTTTTCTTACGATTTTTGATCGTGAAACCATGTCGCTTGTGCATGACGTGAATGACATACATTCGTAACGATGACCTATTTTCTCATTTTACATTGAATAATTCTACCATAATTACTTTTCTTTTAGACAAACTTCTACGTCCGCAATTTGTATTAATAAATATGGATAATTGGATAGAACAAATCAATGAAGCGCTGAACGAAATATTTCATCTGTCAGATATACAAGAAATGAAAGATCAAGTATTTTGCAGAAGATGGTCAAAACTAGATGGATCCATGTTGGTGATAATTAATGTAATAGGAAGTGCATTTGCTGTGAAACCCGAGCAAAATATTGTGCAAACAAACAAAATGTACCATAGTTGGGGATTAAATGTTGAAGTATGAAATGATTTATCGAGATTATTTGAGAAATAAATTTGCTGAATTTGAGGTAAGATAAGTTATATCACCATTGAAAAGTAGGAAGGCTGAATCGGCTGTAGTAAGTGAGAGCAATGTCTCTGTGAAGGGTAACTGTTTTTAACAAATACTGCTGCATATTGTTTTTTCACTAATAGCTTCATCTTATGGAACTATCATTCACGGTAGAGCAATCACGAACGAAATGCCTACCACATGCAACATTTACAATACAATACATGTAAATATAAACATATATTTGATTTCAAAATCACATGAAGCGAGTTTCCTGAAATTAGAATGTTTAGGAAAGAAGCAATGCATGTAAATACTGTGGATTCATCATTATTCGTTGGATACTAATTTCGTGGGTTTCAAAGGTACATATGTACTTAAAATTTAAATGTCCAATGAAATACAAGTTTCTATAAAGAAATCACATATTCACGAAAATGAATCATGGTGATATTTTGTTAAAATATTTATTTGTTCGTTAACACTTTTCGAGACTTTGAGAAATGGGAAAATGATTATTCCCAATAAAGATTCAATGACTTTGGGGTTCGTGTTGCTAAGTCTTCAGTTTTCTATGTTATGACTTGTGTCTTGTGTCTATTGTACTATTATTTGTTTGTTCGTCAGTTTCATTTTTGGCCATGACAGTGTCAGCTTGTTTTCGATCTATGCATTTGAATGTCTCTCTGGTATCTTTCGCCCCTCTCTTTGAAATTTTCGAGACTCTGAAAGTGCAACTGAATTTATTCACGACTAAATACAAGATTTAACAATCTGATTCGCGGGATGAACAGAAAGAAAATATAATAGAAACAAATGAAGAACTGCTTTTAGAAACTAATAACTCACCTGAGTTATATACACTATTACCGGTAGTCATACAATCAAGAATGAAGAGGAAGTTGACTCTTAGGCTAAGTTCAAAAGGCGTGTAGCCAAGAATAAATTACTTCTTATAAATATCGTATTCATATTATTTAAGAATGGGGTTTCCTGGGATTCGTTGGACGAGTCGCATCAAATGTGTTATTGCCCGGAAAAGAAACAGTTTTAGAGAGTAGTTCTCGAACTTTTCAAGAGGAGGTTTCTAACTATTTTGATCTTCACGTACTGATGACTCTTATGTAGACGAAACACACGATTGGCGTATTTAATTATGAGCTTGGTATATATCTAGTGACCTGGTTTTTTAATGATTTAGAACTATTTATGAGTATCAGCAAATTGACATTTGATTTTGGAAATACACTATATATTAATTCTTATTTTTTAAATCAGCAACAAAATGTTGGAAACAAATCTTTTAAAGTCACAATTTCACCGAAATAAACAAAATTATTTGTATAATTTGGGTCGTAACTTTTATTTCTATTACAATTTTTCTCCTGTTTTCTTGCCTTAAGAATGTAATTAGCACCCTTGAATGTTTAAATACTAGATGGATTGTTATTTTGGACCCAATATTCACTGTAATAAATCAATGGATTATGTCATAGGTTGAGTTATTTTCTCTTAATCTAAGTATAGATCTAAGAGAACTGCACTTAAATCTGAGTCTTTCACATTTTGCAACATATCTTTTATTCTAAACAAAAATGTGGTTAACTAGTTATGTAAATTATCTTCCATTCACCGCAATATCTTGAGGGAACACAATTTAAAAGGTTTTATTATGTGTGGTCATTTAAATTCGGAGTACGGTATTCGTTATCATCCAATATAAGTACTTGCTTTGATGTTTTTAGTACGAATTGTAAAAAGATATAAGAAGGTATGGTATGAGTGCCAATGAGATAAGTTTGATTTAAGGTACTTTTTGAGGTCCACTGCTTGACAGTTATTTTTTTTTTTTTTTTTTGGCAATGTTGAGGAACTAGTATTTTTTAGAGAGTAAAACTCATTTTTCTGACATCCCACCTTCGTCCAGAACATTTTGAAAGAAATTCCCTACAGAATTAATGAGTAAAGACAACACTATATGTTTCTTGTGTTTCACTCTTTTCTAGTAAGATCTCTTGTGTTTGACAATATTTCTGTGTTTCGGTAATTTCAACATATCCCGTTGATCTCAATGCCTCATTTTTTTCAGACAATACTCGAAAAAAATAGGCAATAACCGTCATGCTTCAGCGCAGCAATGTACGTGTTCCAGTCCTAATCAAATGACAGAATCAAAATCTCAAAAACACGAAACGAAAAGAAAATAATGTCATATGCGAATTTCAAACGCGCAATTTTACACCAGTAATGAAAACCTTCTTTCATTTATGGGTAGACTTTACATAGATAAATTCAGCCGTATAAGAAAAGCAAAATGAGAATGTTAAATTTGATGTATGCCTTTTTGTACTACTTTGTTACATTTGTTGTTTATGTAGTGATATTAAGATGATAACACAATATTGACTGTTGTACCCCTATTTTTGACATTTTTACCCTTTGAGTATGTTTGTTTTGTTCATGATTCGTTGACAATGTAATGGAATTTGATGCGACTGTCATACAAGTGAGAGGTTTAGCTAGCTATAAAACCAGGTTCAATCCACCATTTTCTACATTAGAAAATGCCTGTACCAAGTCAGGAATATGACAGTTGTTATCCATTCGTTTGATGTGTTTGGACTTTTGATTTTTGATTTTCCTTTTTGAATTTTCCTCGGAGTTCAGTATTTTTGTGTTTTTACTTTTTATAGTAAACAAATCCAACAAAAAAATAGGTACAAATGTAAAAAGGTGGGTACATAGGTCAATAGTGTTGTTGTTTTTAAGTTTAGGAGTCAACATGTGTGTCAAGACCAGTGACAATTATATTAAAAATATAGCAGAAAAAAGTAAATAGTCATCATACATATTCAAGTTTATTGTGAATATTATATTGACAGTATGTCCATTAAATGTGTATGTAGGTAATCTGGTGTACAGTAGTTGTCGTTTTTTTATGTAATTTATACGTGTTTTTCGTTTTCGTTTTTTATATAGATTAGACCGTTGGTTTTCCCGTTTGAATAGTTTTACACTAGTAATTTTGGAGCCCTTTATATTTAGGTGTTACGGATGGAAAAATTAATCACTGCCTTTATTTATTATATTTAATTTTGTACGATTAATTACGTTTGAAGTTGGATTCATAACAAACTGGACATATATATATATTACAGTAAATTGCTATTAATAAGTATTGCAATATGCATTTTGTTTTAATAAATTATCAGTATTTAGTTCTAATATAATCTTAAAGCAATCCTAATTCTATCTCACTTTTGAATTATAGTTTTTCATGTGTGACGTCATGCTGTTTCTAAATTTCATAAATTCAAATGTGGCATAACGTTTGCCTTTTCGCCATCGTATGTGACGTCATTTTTTTTTTAATTGCGTTGACGCCTGGACTGATTCGGGTGTGTCTATGCTGTATTGAACTTGGCATCATGTATTCGGGTTTAGTTTTCTGTAATAAGTTAATACTTCAGTTTCATTATGAATATATCTTTCACATTCATTTGTTAAAATTTACTGTTTGCAATAGCATGAATTGTTCTATATAAAAGTGTTCTTATCCCGGGCATAAAAACAATGCCGTATTTGGCAAAACCTTTTCAACTTTTGATCTTCAGTGCTGTACAACTTTGTACTTTTTTCACTTTCGATCTTTTATATCTGGGCGTTGTGTATTCGGGTTTAGTTTTCTGTAATTAGTTAATACTTCAGTTTCATTATGTATATCTCTTTCATATTCATTTGTTAAAATTTACTGTTTGCAATAGCATGAATTGTTCTATATAATAAGAATGTTCTTATCCCGGGCATACAAACAATGCCGTATTTGGCAAAACCTTTTCAACTTTTGATCTTCAGTGCTGTACAACTTTGTACTTTTTTCACTTTCGATCTTTTATATCTGGGCGTCACTAGTGAGTCTTGTGTGGACAAGACACGTTTTTGGCGGATTGAATTTTAAACCTGATGCTTTTTGTTATCTATTAATCATGTTTTTCTTTGTCTAATATGTTCTCCTTTTTATTTGTATTGTAGTCCTGTAATATTATGTTGTCATTTCAATGTTATATTTAACTTTGCCATTAAAGTGCGAGGTTTGGCATGCCATAAAACCAGGTTCAACCCACCACTTTTATTCCCCTTTAAAAGTGTCATGTACCAAGTCAGGAAGATGGCCATTGTTATAATATTGTTCGTTTCTGTGTGTGTTGCATTTTAACGTTGAGTCGTTTGTGTTTTCTCTTATTTTTGAGATAAGACGTGGCACGGTACTTGTCTATCCCAAATTCATGTATTTGGTTTTGATGTTATATTTGTTATTCTCGTGGTGTTTTGTCTGTTGCTTGGTCCATTTCTGTGTGTGTTGCGTTTCGGTGTTGTGTCGTTGTTCTCCTCTTATATTTAATGCGTTTCCCTCGGTTTTAGTTTGTTACCCCGATTTTGTTTTTTGTCCATGGATTTATGAGTTTTGAACAGCGGTATACTACTGTTGCCTTTATTTATAGCTTGGTGTTCGATGTGAGCCAAGGCTCCGTGTTGAAGGCCGTACATGGACCTATAATGGTTTACTTTTATAAATTGTTATTTAGAAGGAGAGTTGTCTCATTGTCATTCACACCACATCTTCCTATATCTACTTAATTAATGGAAGATAGTATTATGATAAGGTTATCATTATCCTTACTGGTCAGTATATACTTCCGTGTCACCTGATATTTTGTGCATTCACAGAAGTATTTTGTTAGTAAAAGTACACATTTTTCTGGATGTTCGAATTCCTGAAAGTTTTATATTTGGTTATTATTTCATTACAAGTCAGCAATGTGGTAAGTCAACATTCAGAATGGTCACACATTTTTGAATATGATATCATTTTTAAGAATATTAAAATATATGTTTGTGCATGATAAAATAAATGTGTAACAAATTGTAAATGTCAGCCCGATTAACATCTTTTTTAACACAGCCATTAATAAATCACGACTGTAAGTAAAACAATTTACACTTTTATTTTGTAAACCTATTTTGCAAACAACTTTATATTATCATTTATTCCTGGCTTCTAAAGCTAGTAAGTGTTTAATTGCTTTATTTTCTGTGATGTTCAAGAATGTTTTATTCATTAGTATAATGTAGCATATGAAAACAATGGTTTATTACTTTTCTTCTCAGAACACTACACTTCCACACCATCTTAGAAATAACTGATGTAGATGGGCCTTTAAAATGTGGTTGCGAATTTAATTGCTGTAACTCTAAAAAAAAATATTCTTGAAGCCCACCTCCGGATGCAGAATGTTCTAAAATTTGTTGAAGACACCTTTGTGGCATTCGGCTGTTTTCTGCTTTTTTTTGTTTGGTTGTTGACTTATTTACACAATCTCCATTTTCATTCAAAATGGTAACACTGTTAGATACTCTTGCTGTTACTATGATGGGATTAGTTATGCTGTATCGTTATAAATCACAGTTTTATTGATGAAATTTTAACATACTTTCTGGTATCTTAATGACATCTCTCTTTCATATTGAACATTTCTTTTACTGTTAAAATTTCCCAAAGAAACTTACTGTAAATATATATAATACAAACAGCACAATTCGTCCTAATTTAATCAAATGTAATGAGAGAGTTGTTGTAACATTAAATGAACACATATGTTCAAACAGTGTTCATATATACATTGTATAATAGTTTTAGTCACATTACTCTATTGTCACTAACCTCAGTACGAAGCACTTAAATTATATGTTTTGTAAGCATGTACTATGTCAGTTACCAAGAACTTTTCTAAATTTGAATACTTCTGAAAAAGAGACTTATCTCTAAAGATTTTGCTTAAAATAAACTATTTTGAAGGTTATCCAGAAACAATCTAGTTCGGCAAAATAATTTTGTTTGAAAAACAGCGTATTTGGTGATATATATGTTATTCAGACTCTTTGCTGAGGAATTGTTTTGTCAATATTAACCCAGTATACAGTTTGTATCAAAATATGCATTGATTGTTGAAATATTCAATGATTTGTTTTCTGTGAGAAATTGTACCCGAGTTCGTCAATTAATATTGTCTTTTTATATCATTTAAAGTTCGGCATACATCTAAATTATTATATGTCAATATATGGGACGTGCATTCAATTATATCTGGTATCATCACAAGATATAAACCTGTCTGCATCAAATAACATATTATTATTCACATTTAATTTGACACGATAAAATTGGAAAAATCTAGTGAAGAAACAAACTACAAAGGGTTAAGATTTAAAAAAAAAAAAGTCTTTTTAGTAAAACATTAAGAAACGTTCTAGCAGACATACGCCTTTTCAACATTCAGACGTAATTGGTCGAATCACTGCTTGTGTGACATATTTAAGTTTCGTGGTAGGGCGTCCTGATTAGAGAAACCCTAGGTGACGAGCAGTCGACAAGCAGAAGTATCCACCAAGAGGTAGATATAAACCTTAAACTTTCTGTCTGTCTTCATAAATCACTGTTGGTTTATTTTGAAGACGAAACGGGTAAGTTATTTTTTGAATACTTGCAATTCATTTGAATCATAAAATGGTAATTTTCTGAGTGAGTTATTACCATAAACAAGTAATGTACTATTAGTTACATAGTGTGCTAGTGACCAAATAGGTAAATATGGGGTCAGTAAATTCCATTATGGGGTGGTCGCTTATACTTAGTTTTATTATTATTTTCTGTAATTAAAGTTTGATTTTATTAAGGTTCTTAAATAAATAAAGTTTACTTTTTAATCAATGTTTTGCATCTTATTATAAATCAAATTTACCAAGTTGTTTTCAGAGCTTGTTTTTATTTAACCTTTAAATGAATTATGCATACAAGTTTGAACTAGTATCGTTTTGTATTTTTGTTATATCTAAATTAAGTTCACTTAATATATATATAGGTAAGCCGAGAGTATACACCTTCTGTGTCTAAATACACTTGGTATGAATAGCGTCTTCCGAGATCGAATTTTTTTTACGATGTCATTTACCGAGTTTTGTTTTTTCATACTTAAATTCCTTTGGGGAAAAGTATCCTGATTTTCCTGTATTAGGCCAGTCGTAAATCATCAACTGCACCTGTTTACAGTCACAGTGATAAATGACATGTCAGACATTAACTAGGCATTTATAACTATGAGGTTGTTTATGTAATGACAAGCCATTGGTCTTTTCAATACAAGTCTGACACCAATCAAAACCTATTACACAAAATTCATCAGGGACGCTTAGATAAAAATAGTTACAAAGCCACACAAGTACAAAGTTGAAGAGCAATATTGATGATAAAAAATTATAAAAAGTTGTTCTAAATACGGCTAAGGTTGTCTATGCCTGGGATCACAAAATCCCCTTTGTATTTCGAATAATTCATACTTTTGCAGAAGTAACTATAATTATGACCATATAATTGATATTCATGTCAATAGTAATCGAAGGTACCAGAATTATAATTTGATACGCCAGACGCGCGTTTCGTCTACATAAGAGTCATCAGTGACGCTCAGATCAAAAGAGTTATAAAGCCAAACAATTACAAAGTTGAAGAGCATTTAGGACTAAAAATTCCAAAACGGTGTGCCAAATACGGCTACGGTAGTCTATTCCTGGGAAAATCCGTAGTTTTTCCAAAAATTCAACATCGAAGTGCTGACTACTAGGTTTGTGATACCTTCGGGGACGAAACGTTCACCAGCAGTGGCATCGACCTTGTGGTGTTAGTAGTAGGTACCAGGCTTATAATTTTATACGCCAGAAGCGCGTTTCGTCTACACAAGACTCATCAGTGACGCTCTGATCCAAATAGTTAGAAAAGCCACACAAGAACAAAGTTGAAGAGCAATATTAATGATCAAAAACTCTCTAAGAAAATCCTTTGTATTTCGAATAATTCATACTTTTGCAAACAGTAAATTTATAAAAAAAAATAATGACCATATAATTGATATTCATGTCAACTTCGAAATGCTGACTACTGTGCTGGTGATACCGCCGGGGACGAAACGATGGATACCCTCGGGGACGAAAAGATAAAATTATTCCATAACAATATAACAGCTGCAGTGGCACAAAACTGTTTTCTGTCAGAATTCTTCACTGTAAAGAGAGGCTTTAGACAAGGAAATCCTTAATCCCTTAATATTTTCTTTCTATGTACAGAAATACTAGGCATTTTAATAAGAAAAAGTAAGGGGATAAAGGGTTTTACTCTACATAATTTGAACGTTTCAATATGCAGATGATACAACACTCATATTAGATGGCTCGCCAGAACCGCTCGATGCATCTCTTCGTGTTCTCTAATTTTATTCTGAAATCTCGGGACTTAAGATTAATATAAAATAAACTGGTGTTATTTGGGATAGGTAGTAAAAAACTTAGCCAAGATCAAATTTGTGTAAAGTGGGGATTGAAATGGGGCTCCAGTACATTTTACCTCCTGGGAATAACTTGTTTAGTTGTCCTAGATAGAATGATCAAAATAGTAAATCCCCCCCCCCCCCTTCGGAAAGATTACCATTTTAAAAACGTTGGTCATATCTGAATTTAATCATCTGTTTATATCTATCCTTATTCTAGATGAGAATACGTTACGTATTCAACAAATAAAATGTATACATGTATGTTTATCTGGGATAATAAACCAGATAAGGTGAAGCGAGATGTTTCATGTCTAGATTATTATATAGGTTGTTTAAAAATGCTGAATTATAAAGCAGTTTTACAAGGACTGAAACTTACATTGGTAAGACGGCTGTAAAATTTGAATTCAAAGTGGGTTAGATTAGTCTCTTTTTGGAAACAAATTATTTTTATTTAACTAAGTTATATTTGGCGTATTAAATTGTCATCAAATAAATTTTGGCATGAGGTTTTTGTTGCTTGTAAAACCCTTAATCAAATAAGAAAACCAAGATGTATTGATGAAGTTCTATCATATAATTTATAGGAGGTAAAAGACATTAAAATTTGTTGTTCAAGTATTGAATGAGAAATGTATTACTTTTACTAAAAAGGATAAATATAGGTGAACCATCTTAATATGACTGGTATTAACAGTTTTCGTGTACAAAAAACAATGGAAGCACTAATCTTTGCTGGTTCAAATAAAGAATTATCCATAGAAATTTAGAAACTAATTCACTACTTCACCATCGAATATTTATTTTGGAGCTGTCTGATGGTCACCGCTCTCGGACATGCACTAAACAACTTCATTTTTGAAATGACAAATATTGAACTGCCTTTGAATAGTAGGATTATTCTATTTGGTATCTACGAAAATGTTCAATTGAAGTTTGTTAAAAAAAAGATTATTCTGGACCCTCAAATAAATATTGCAAGAACAAATAAGATTCCGGTACACTACAGGTCAAGTGATTTGTTTTTAGATCTGAGTACAAAAAAAGAAGTAAAGGTAGAAATATAGTTGCATTACTACAGTAAATAGTGATGTCCCCTTTCAAATGTATGATCGTCCCCAAAAAAGAGGATGTCAAACCCCTGGAACCCTCCCCCTGGATCCGCCAAAGGATCTGCATAGGTGAAAAAAAGTAAAATCACACAAATACTGAACTTAGAGGAAAATCTTATCGGAAAGTCCATAATCACATGGCAAAATCAAATAACAAAACACATGAAAAACGAATGGACATGAACTTAACGATGTGTCATCTGCAAAAAGTGTGCGCAGAGAAAAGGTATTTCCGAAATATCATTTATGTAAATTATAAAAAAAAAAAAAAACAAAGGTGTGAGGATAGCGATATAGTTGTTAATAATGTGGAAACCAGATAAATCATAGCATAACAATATATTTATAGGTACAAAAACAATATCAACAGTTGGATAGTATTTACCAATGAAATATTTTCTGTCTTATTAAATCATGTTTTGTCATCTTTACATATAAGTTAATATAAAAAAATAAATAAATAAAGGAACAATTTGACTATGAAATAGATTTTGGAATATAACATTTTGAAATATAAATGGCTCATCTTTTCCTCCTTTTGATTGATAAATTATGCAAATATGTTCTACCATAGTGAAACATTTACTATTATGGTCGGGTATATATTGATTGATAGTACCTTCCAGAGTAGACAATGGAACTCTTTTTCACAAAGTTCTGTAAAATATGGAACGGAAAATGTATATTGGTAAATACTATCCACAAAAGACAGATAGAATTTCACTTCTAATGAAAAATTCTACCTGTGAATTACCATGTCTGGAATATAATACTGTTACAAATTATCCCCAGGATAAAATATCACAGAGGAGGAAATAAACCGTTACATATTCACTGCTGGAGATCATGTTCTGATATCATTCAATGCTATTGTTTATAATTTTTGTAATGTTGAAATGTTTATTCCTCGGGTATGGATGGAGTCTTGAGTTTGTTTGTTAAATAATAGTAAATCCCTTAATCTAACTTATTCCCAAAAGTACTGCTCTTTCTGTCTAAAGCTAAAACACTATAACAATACTGTTCATTTAAGACGGTTATAAAAGGCTGCACCATGTCTTTGGAATATTCTTTATAAGTTGTCAATTCCAATATACTGTAGAATTTGTATTACTCGCCGGATATCAATTTTCGTTTATCTGAATGTTTAAAAAAGAGAGTACATCTATATAAATATAGTTCACAGTGCAACAATACTTTATCCTGTGAATTAACATCCCGGCCGTTCAAAATCATAAAAAAAAAAAAAATCAATAGTGAGTGCTCCAACATTGACAAGTACGTTCCTCATCACCCAAATTTTATAATCAATCAATTAACAATGTATCACTAGTTATCATCAAATGGAAAAGAACCATACATGCTACTAAATATATGCTGCATTTGAACTGTGGTGGATATTTGACTCATTTGCACACATACCACATCTCATTATATATAAAAGAAGTTCAAAATCATTGTATTTAGGTCATTATCAATGGATAAATTCCAGAAGTTAAGACATGGCTAGATATAAAAGGCCTATTTTCTTTGCGATTAGAAATAGTAGCATGTGTTTTCTTTTTCAGTAATGTAAGAGCATTACCTACTACGCTAATCCTCTTACGAAAATCACCATAAAATAGTTGAATTTTTCAAATTTGTTATTCCCATGACTCCACGTACTTTCGTTTGATAAGTTTCATAAACAACGTGAACATATCCTAACATAATATGCCAAATATTTAAGTTAGGTTTTTATTTCTCACTGTGAATGCTATCCCTAACTATAACTGTTTAATGCATTCCTAAATTCCCCTTTGGCTCAATCATCAGAATAAAATCTAAAGCTATCAGTTAGTGCCGAACCAACTATCTGTGCAACATGGCTATAATAATGCAATACACAACCAAGGAAACCCTTTCTGACAGCAAGCCCCACAACGCCACAAACAAGAAAAAATTAAAAAAACGAAGATGAAATGCATTAATGCGATATCTAACACACGAACGTCATTGCCTACATCAACTTTCAGACTCTTCATAGCATCTCTTAGTTTGTCTCCTAATAGCTCCGTCCAAAACTGGAATACTTGAGCAGCAAACATATATGTCCAAGAGCAAGGATCAGGAAAATGTTACTCAATAAACTATAAAGGAGAAGGTTCAGTAAGACCCCTTTTTGGCCCTTAAAATATTGTAGTTTTACAAAATTGTGAAAATGTAATCTGTTAGCTATTTACTGGAAAGAAGAATGCCTTTCCTACATACATATGGGCTGTTTTTGACAATACAATGCACATATATCGGGCACTAGCATCATTAATTCATGCTAAATTACTAAAATCTTCACAATTTTAGTTAAATTTTAAACGGTTTCTGTCTTGAATGAAAGTGGTCGCATTCGTGTTCATTCATAATATTGAAATGTACGTTGTATTTGATGATAATACATAACATATATAAACATTCAGGATGAACACGGATGCCGCCACTTTCATTTTTGACAAAAATCATCATAAAAGTGATATCTTTGATAGATTTTTCATATCTAAGCTTGAATCGGAGCGTTTTAATCACTAAATTAGTTAAAATCTTTCACATAAACTAATTGATTCAATAGACACTTAAGTGTTTAAAAAGTGTCCAAAACATTTCGTTAGATGTCTATTAAATTTTAGGCCAAAATCGGTCCTTACCGGACCTACTCCTTTGGCATATCACCACATCATAAAACAACTAATTATGAAAGTCAATCATTATTGAAGGTATGATACACTGTACTTAAAAGGTCAATACAAGTTAGAAACTATTCTGTTGTAATGTCGCCCAGTCTTGGGTAATCATACGTGTGACCAGTAATTGTTCGTTCTCGTAATACAAACAGTCAAATGTCATTGTTTATTCTTTCAACCAATCAAGGATTAACATTAGTTTGATCTACCAGAGTTCATATTATTTCTAAAAAACATGAGTCACCTTTTTTTTACCAGTGACATGTCATTGTACATTCAATAAGTCTAAGGTCAAGATTTGACATGTCAGAACTCAAATAGAAGGTTAACGACTGCTTTATTTTTACAAAAGAATAGTCATACTGACATCACCTGATTCTCTACCATTTTTCCTTGATTTTTGTTAAGCGCTTTGCGCATATTACTCCTTTCCATTAACCCAGTTGACCCAAGGAGAGAAATACTATATTGCTAAATTTTTCCAGAAAAGCATTAAATATAATTTTGGAAAACGTAATCTAGCATCACTAATTGAGAATTCTAATTCTAAATTAATCTAAAATTTTCATAAATATTGTTATGTTAATAATATTGCAAAAGGTTGAAACTTTTGTCGTTCGGATATTAATTTTTGAGGGCAGTTTCAAAATACATTCTATTGTTATCTATAGAAGAGGACTGTCTATATATTTCAGAGAGTGTAATCATAATTCTTACAATCTTGTTTAATAACCGCCTAATCGAAATCGATACCAAAAAAAGTGAAAGCGGGTGATTTCATAATCAAACATTTTATAATAAAAAAATCACAATTTATTGATCTAAAGGTCAATTCAGTATGAAAAGAATCGCAGTAAACAAATAAACTGAATAACGTAATTTTGAAATTATTGTCACAATCCACAATAAATGAATAAACCTCAAAAATTGTAACATGAATAGATTTGAAAGAAACTATTTTCCATTTTCCGTTAGATTATAAGTAGTAGCTTCTTCATTTCTACTGCGCTTATTCTCTTACAAAAATCACAGTCCGTTTTAGAATTATTAACACCTTTTTATCTGCTTACATTCATATTTGAAGTCCCATATACACAGTCGAAATCAATATGACAAAGATTTAAATCAGGTTGTGATGCCATCTCTTACTTCATTTTTTTTGCGTTTGCTAAACTATTTATTAAAGTTAAGATAAACATTAAAACAATATAAGAATTTTTTAATCAACGTTCACATTCGTGTTATATCTTGTAATCAACATGTTCCTTAACTCTTCTCTAACTTAATCATCAAACTTAGATATTAATCTATCAATAAAGAATAAACAATCAATATGAGCACATTGAAAAAATTATGTCATACACAAGATGAAAAATTCCTTGCTGATAAAGGTCTCCGCAGGCCTAACAACGAGAAAGATAAAAAATAAAATGGTCTTCTTCATAAAAAGATATCTGCAGATGTCAAACACTCTAATGCCAGTGCCTGCATCAACATTCAGACTCTTTATAGCATCTTTTAACTGACTTCCAACAGCTTCGTTTCAAACTGGATTAAATGCACGAGACCAGCGAATATTATGCCTTAACCAAAGATAAGGAAAATAATATTCACTATAAAAACAATCACTTTTGCAATTCATGTAATTGGCCACATCCTAGAGTTGCTTTTTTTAATTTAATCATTACTAAAAAAGGTCACTCAAAACATGGAAAGCTTAAAATCATTTTCTATATTGCCATGACTTTTGTAATGGTAACCCAACCAGTCTTGTGTCTTTTCATTGTAATTTTGACCAGTATATGTTGTAACCAATCAGGGATTTATATTATTTCGATCTGTCGAATTCTTATGCAATACCGTTTTAATAGCCAGTGTATTGTTAATTTAAGCAAAAATCAAAATAAAAAAAAGAAATTATACTGAATTGCAAGGGATGAAAAAAAAGAAAGTTCTTTATAAATGACCAAATCGAAAGCTCAAACATATCTAACGAATGAAAAAAACAGTTATAGTAATGACTTACTACATGGAATTTCCTTATGTAGTAAATGGTGACTTAAACTTGTTTTAAAGCAATCTGAATCTCAAGCGAGAGTACTATTGCATTGAATAAATTATAGTGAGTTGTCCTAAAAAAAAGTTCAATATAATTTTGGAAAAAGAATTATGTTTTCACAAGTTGAGAGTTTCAATACTAAAAAAAAGAAGGAAACATTCAAACCATGTATATTGATTTTTTTTTATTCTAAATTCAGTATTCTAATATGACGTGCTTCTTTCGCTTTGTGAGTAAACCCATGCACGAAATGCATTGTTTTATCAATCCACGAAAAGTGATACCAAGGAATATAAATAAATCCACAGTATATATGACATGTTCAAAAAGAAAGTAGATTTATGTGAAAATTATTCACAGTGGAACAATACGTTAACCTGTTAATCTATCTCCCGTTCAAAATCTGAAACCAAAAATACATATTTCTCATTTAACATTTTATAATTATTCAATTAACTATTTATTGATCATCAACAACAGTTCACTTCAAATTGAAGAATCACATATGCTACTGAAAATATACTTTATTTGAACTATAATTGGTATTTCCTTGTCTTACTTATTTTTATATATTAAGGAAAATTAACATCCACCATTTACAGACATATTCATCATTGTCGTTCGGTCATAATCTATAGAAATGGACACACTCTAGGAGTTGTTTCATGGGTAGATTTGAAATGCGCTTTGTCATTTTGTCTTTGCAATTATCAAAGTAGCATGTTTTTTTCTTTCAGTAATGTAAGAACATTAACTAATGCGCTAATCCTTCTACAAAACTCACCCTCAACTTTTCGATTTTTTCAAATTTGTTATTTCCATGACTCCTCTTACTTTCGTATGTTAAATTTCATCACTTTCTAAAACAATGTGACAAAAATTTTGGTTAGGTTGATATTCCTCACTGTTTTCGCTGTCTTCTACCATTATTGTTGCAAAACTACTCATCAAATTGCCGAACAAACTATATGAGCAACATGTCCAAAAAATATGCCTTTCACAGTCAAGAAAAAAAACCTTTATGATAGCAATCCCCACAACCACAAGTAAGAAACATCTATATTAGATCTATATTTATCAGTAAGAGCTAAACATTTTTTAGCAAAATGGCTACAATTATGCCATACACAACCACGAAAACTCCTTTCTGGCAGCAAACCCCACAACCACAAAAACGAGAAGAAAAAACGAAGATTATATACATTACGAAGAACTTGCGATATCTATCACACCAACGTCATTGCCTACATCAACTTTCAGATTCCTCATATAATCTCTCATTCATCTTTTTATAATTCCCAGTTATTTAAACTTTGAAGTCCACAGGTTTCTATATTCCCCTTTGACTTAATCATAAAACATAGATCTATATATATCAGTAAGTTCCAAACCAACTATACGAGCAACATGTTCAAAAAGTATGCCTTACACAGACAAGAAAAAAAAACTTTATGATAGCAATCCCCACAACCACAATTAAGAAACATCTATATTAGATCTATATTTATCAGTAGAGCTAAATATTTTTTAGCAAAATGGCTACAATTATGCCATACACAACCACGAAAACCCCTTTCTGGCAGCAAGCCCCACAACCACAAAAACGAGAAGAAAAAACGAAATATCTAACACACCAACGTCATTGCCTACATCAACTTTCAGATTCCTCATATAATCTCTTTATTCATCTTCTTATAATTCCCAGTTATTTAAACTTTGACGTCCGAAGGTTCCTATATTCCCCTTTGACTCAATCATGAAAATTAGATCTATATATATATATATCAGTAAGTGCCTAATTGACTATACGAGCAACATACAAAGCTCCGTTCCAAAATGGAATATAGCACCAACGATTCAACGAATGCAATTAACCACATCCAAAACAAGGAACGCAAATGCCTATTTGAACATTTAGACTCTTCATATCATCTTTTAACTGTTTTCTAGCAGCTTCATTCCAAAATAGAATATAGGACCAACGATTCGTATGCCCGAACAAAAAAAAAAGAAAATAATATTCACTACAAAAGCAATAAGTTTTGCAATTCATGCAATTGACCACATTCCAAAAATATAACGGCAGTGCCTATTTCAACATTCAGACTCTTCATAGCATCTTTTAACTGTTTTCCAACAGCTCCGTTTCAAAATGGAATATAGCACCAACGATTCTTATGCCCAAACAAAAAAAAAAGAAAATAATATTCACTACAAAAGCAATAAGTTTTGCAATTCATGCAATTGACCACATTCCAAAAATATAACGGCAGTGCCTATTTCAACATTCAGACTCTTCATAGCATCTTTTAACTGTTTTCTAACAGCTCCGTTCAAACATAAATATATAGCACCAACGATTCTTATGCCCGAACAAAACAAAATAGAAAATAATAATCACTACAAAAGCAATAACTTTTGCAATTCATACAATTGACCACATTCCAAACATTGAACGCCAGTGCCTATTGCAACATTCAGACTCTTCTATCATCTTTTAACTGTTTTCTAACATCTCCGTTTCAAAATGGAATATAGCTTCCACGATTCTTATGCCAAAACAAAAAATATAGAAAATATATTCACTACAAAAGCAATCACTTTTGCAATTCATGCAATTGATCACATCCCAAACATAGAACACCAGTGCCTATTTCAACATTCAGACTCTTCATAGCATCTTTTAACTGTTTCCTAACAGCTCCGTTCCAAAATGGAATATAGCACCAACGATTCTTATATCCCAACAAAAAAAAATAGAAAATAATATTCACTACAAAAGTAATAACGTTTGCAATTCATGCAATTGACCACATCCGAAACATTGAACTCCAGTGCCTATTTCAACATTCAGACTCTTCATAGCATCTTTTAACTGTTTTCTAACAGCTCCGTTACAAACTGGAATATAGGACCAGCATTATTTATATCCATACCCAGGATCAGGAAAATAATATTCCCTATAATAAGAATTACTTTTGCTATTCATGCTATTGACCACATCCCAAAGTAATTATTTCTGAATTCAATCATTATATAATTCACCATACTACGAAAGTTCATTGAAAAAGGAAAAACATAAAATCATGTTGTGTACTGTTGTAATGGCGACAAGTCTTGTGTCAGTGAAATGTTCACCAGTATTTGTTTTAACCAATCAGGGTTAATTATCATTTCGACCTGTCATATTCTTTTATCAATATGGCAGATCGTATTTATTACCAGTGCATATGTGATTGTGCATTAAACCAGTACATGGTCAAGATTTGACATGTAAATACTCAACTTACAGTCATTTGAAGAATATTTGACTTTTGAATTAACCAGGTAGCAAAAAGTAAAAAAAGAAATTTAAAAAAAAACTTAATTGCAAAGGACATTAAAAACAGAAAGTTCTTAATAACATGTATAAGTGACAAAATGGAAAGCTCAAACACATCTTACGAATGAAAAACAACTGTCATAGTCCTGACGTGGTAAGGCAATTACTTATGTAAAGACGAGAGAACTCTTGCATTTTATGACTTATGGAGTTGTGTTCTAAAAAAAATCCAATATAATTATGGAAAAAGAATTACGACCAGACAAATTGACAGTTCCAATAGTCCAAAAAGAAGAAGGTGAAAAATTAAACTCATGTTTATTATTTATTTTTTATATTCTCCATTCAGTGTTATCCAAACTATCTGCATTACGGGTTAATTGATCATCAAATATATATACCAATGTTTAAGTCATTCATCAACGTTTTCCGAATAAAAAACAACACATTCATTGAAAGATATCAAGTAAAACTAAAATGTTTATATTTCATGTGTTAGTTGTTACTTATTCGAACATACAAGTTCTAAGATACATATTACAAATGTATACTTAATTGAGTAGGCCTCCAGTACAATCAGCATCATGTATCATCATGGATTTTAATTTGAAAAGAATATTCAAAAAATGTGTTGAAATGAAATCTTTATTAAATCATAGTAAACCCTCAATCAAACGTATTCCCCAAAATACTCCTCTTTTTATCTACTGCTAACACACTATAACAATACTGTAAGTTTAAGACGGTTTTACAAGATTGCAACATTGTCTTTCGGATATCCCTTGTATGTTGTCTGTAGATAATTTACTTCACGTCGGATACCAATTGTCGTCCATTTGAATGTTTAACGAATTACAAATTGTCTAAAGATTCTGTATGCACATTTTGGAGCGAAAAACATGAAAACTAATATCAACGAAAATGTATTTTTTCTCTAACCACGAAAATTGATAAAAAAAAAATGATGAATCCACAGTATATTCTATTTAAAAAAAAAAGATCTATGTAAATATAATTCACAATGCAACGCTGCTTTAACCTGTTAGTTTATATAATAATTACCTCTAGGTTAAAATTAGACACCAACAAACAATAGTGAGTGTTTCACCTTTTACAGGCATATCAATCATCACATATTTTATAACCGTTAAATTAACAATTCATTTATCATAATCAATAGTTAACTTCGAATTGAAAAGAATCACACATGCTTCTAAATGTATACTTCATTTAAACTGTGGTGGATATATATATATAAATATCAAGTTTAACATCGTTGTTATCAGGTCATTGTCTACATGATCTATATGAACATGATGAATGGACAATTCAAGGAGTTGATACATGTGTAGATTTAAAAGGCGATTTTTTTGTTTTCTTTGCAATTGCATATAGAAGCATGTTTCTTCTTTTCAGTAAGGTAAGAGCATTAACTTCTGCGCTAATCCTCTTACAAAAATCACCCTCAATTTTTTGAATTTTTCAAATTTGTTATTCCAATGACTCCACCGAATTTCATATGATAAGTCTCGTATACACCGTGAACACATTTCTTAAACAATATGATAAATATTTAAGTTAAGTTTATATTTCTCACTGTGGATGGTATCCCTTACCATAACTGTTTAATGTGTTGCAAAACAACTTATCAAAGTTAAAAATGAGAACTAAGAATATTTAAATCATTGTTCCCAGTATGTTATACTTTGTCCACATGTTCCTAAATTCCCCTTCGGCTCAATCATCATAATTAGATCTATATCTATCAGTAAGTGCCGAACCAGTAATACTCTTGAACAACATGTCCAAAAATTATGCCTTACACAGACAATAAAACGCCTTCTGACAGCAAGCCTCACAACGCCACAAGTAAAAATTTAAAAAAAAACGAAGATGGTATTCAATAAATTGAACTGGCAATATCTAACACAGCCACGGCATTGCCTATATCAACTTTCAGACTCTTCATAGCATCTTTTATTTTTTCTCCTAATAGCTAAGTCCCAAACTTGAATACTAGACCAGCGAGGCCTATTCAAAGAGCACGTATCAGGAAAATATTACTCACTAAATAACTATGAATTTAGCAATTGACACACCACATCCTAAAACCACTAATTATCAAAGTCATTCATTATTGCAGGTTTGATACAACGTCCTAAAAGTTAAATACAATTTCGAAACTTTTTCTAAACTGTTGTATTGTGGTCCAGTATTTGGTCATCATTATTGTGACCAGTAATTGTTCGTTCTCCTTACGAACTGTCAAAAAGTTTGTTTATTCTTTTAACCAACCAAGGCTTAGTACTTTTTTGACCTGCCAGAGGTCATATAAATTTCTTACAAACATGGGTCTCTAATACATGAACAGTTTATTTCAGTTTGTAAAAAATCGCACATGTTATTAAATATTAAAAGTAATTTTGAAATCATAGTCCAAATCCATATTAAATGCACAAATTCAAGACGTTGGCACATTGTAAGATTTAAAAGGCACTTTTTCTTTTTTTTTTCATTAATATCATAAATAGTAGCATGTGTTCTTTTTTTAAGTAATGTAAGATTATTAACTACTGCGCTAATCCTCTTACAAAAAATACCCTCAACTTTTCATTTTTTTTAATTTGTTATTCCCATGACTCAACTTACTTTTATGTGTTAAATTCCAAAGCATCTTCTAAAAATTTTCTTCTTGTTATTTATTTTACACTTCTTATATAAAGTTTAGCTTATAATCACAAAATGATGCTTTTCCCTATTAAATCCATATAATGTGTCATTTTGTACCAACATGTAGCTTGGGAAAATGCTCGCTGACCTATCATTTTTATTTTATTTTTTAAGATATCTCAATATGTACTACGTTTTAGCAAAGTATGGAAACATTCTTTGATTTTTAACTTTATATGTAAACCGTGTCAGTTCAGTAGTTTCGTATAATTTAGAGTATTGTGTTGCTTTTTTTTGAATGATTTCAACTAAAGTTTTGCAATTATGTGTTTTATTAATTGATGGAACAAACATGTAAATACATTGAACTAGGTCCTTTTCAATTCATCTTTTATTTATCTATCGTATAAAATTTTAAAAAGAAAAAAAAATTAAATATAGCAGTTGCTTCTTTCCTTTTGCAACAATTTAGTAAAGGACAAATTTAATGACAGTACAAGAATGAGTGTGATTTTTCAAGAAGGTGAACATTGTTTTCAAGATAGTGTTAATCTGAACTTCAATGTTACTTAATGTGGTACCCAACACTTTCACTAAAATTAATTTGGCTCGTTTAATTTTCATAAAATTTGGACAATGTATTTACTTTGACACTCTTACAAAAATATAAAAATTTCAAAAATTTTGAGCCAACCGTTTTGTCAGAAAAATAACACTGGTTATATAGCAGTTTGACAAACATAAATTTTGATCATTGAGAAGCTTAACATTCCCTTTACAACACAACGTAATTAAAACGTTTAGCTAACTTTACAGAGTTATCTCCCTGTAGTGTTAGGTACCACCTTAAATGTAATTTTAAGAATAAACAAATGAAACAACTCATATTACATGAGATCATCATACAACCAAGTTGAACCATCATGGGTAATTTCATTGTCCGTACCCTAAAACAAAAATAACGTCACGACATTGATTAAATTTCCATTGTTTATGACATTTTTAACCAATCAGGACGTTTTGGTGTACACTTTTGAAAATATTATCCAGGACAAGCACAGTGTCAAAAACAAACAGATGTAATATCTAAGAGTAAACGTAAAGATTGGTAAATATGTATATTAAAATCATAAACTATTTTCATTCAGACAACATTCATCGAAATAGCAGTTAGTTGTATCGGTATTAGCAAACATATGGCTTAGCAGTATCCACCATTGGTTTTTTCATAAAGGTGTAAGAAAATTTATGACTCTGCAACTCTTAAATAGCTCAGTGATAAATTGATAAATCAGTCACATTTTCAAAAAAGGTATAAGAAATAATCTGTTGAAATTGAGAATTAAAAAAAATGTTACCACGTTCAGACTGCATTCAAGGTTTCAATACAGGTAACATTTTGAAGAGGTTATTTATTCAATATAGCATTCCTGTGAAGAGGATAATTACGCAATATTTGTCAATGCAAATACTTGTAGAATATTGCAATGCATAAACATGTTCTACCAATTAATCGTACCTTCAAGTTAAAGGTATTCAGATGTTTTATAATTTCAAATAAAGAACCTAGTAATAACTTAGTTAAAATCGTTATCTATCTATACAATATTACTTACTAGTCATATATATATACCTTTATCTCCTAAATACAGAACATGAGATTAATCTAACCTATGTAGTTGATATTTTCAATTGATGTAGTTGTTTGTTATTCAAATTTTCACTGGTAAGTTTGTTTTGTTTCATTTTACTATGAACTGTTTTTGTTGAATATGGTTAACTTAAATTTTTTTAACCAAACATGATGTAATTTGTCAAAGGAGAAGCATAACTATCTGTTTTCTTGCGTCTGTTATTGCGTCGTATGACTTTTCTTTTCTATATATTCTATATGATAAATATTAATAAAAAAGTTGATTCAAATATTTAAAGTTTATTAAACAATATCCCTTTCTTCAGTAAGAATACCCTACGTTTTGATTTCCGCACTTTGTTAAATAACTAGCAATACATATTCTATTGAATTTTCATTCAGAAATTGTTATCATTTTTATATGATTTTTAAATAGATGTTTCACCATAAGAAGGCTAGAAAATTATATTAGCAGCTAATCGTTATCATTTGTCCCTCGGAAAAAGGACTATATTAAATATAATTTATGTTAACATCTAGGTTAACAAGATAAATAATTTTTATGTGGTACAGACTTTTTCTGAAATGTTTAACTGCTAATGACTTATAACAGGTATCCGTATAGACAATTTAATCATTGATATTCTTAATGCATGTAATGGGACGGGTGTTCCATAAAATTTATTCCAGTCGTAAGGATGCAGGATGTTGGTAATAGATTCCTTATTCTACCTTATAAATAAAGTTACATATATATAGAATCTGTTTGTGGTATTTTTCAAAAACGATAGCAACAGAATAATCAACATGCAGGCAAGTGTAACAAACTCTCCTCATAGTTGTTAGCCTAATAGCTTTTAAACTTAAACAATGCATACACTGCCTGTACATAGAACATGTATAGTTTTTTAGGCATATATTTTGTAGAATTTCCGGATGATCTCAGGTGCTCAGTATACTATGCCTGTTTAAACTATATCGAAATTGACAATTTCAGGCGAAATCTGTAATTGTCGACACGTACATGGGTTATACAACGTAAGTGACCTCGATGCACTTTAGTATTCATTTTATTTATAACATTTATCAATAAATGAAATAACCATAATTCTAAAAGATTTTGATAACCGACTGTTTTTATAATTTCTTGGTGAGATACTAGCCCTTATCATGTTTGTTCAATATAGGCATAAATCATTAAAGTGCATGTTATATATTTTCGATTTATGAGTTTGACTGTCCCTTTGGTATCTTTCGTCCCTCTTTTATAGGTAATGCATATTTTAAGGTTTGTTCTTGTCGTAGAACACACCGAGGGGTGTCATGATTGATCAAACGAAAGACCGATCGTATGGAGTCGTGTTATACCACAAGAAAAACCTTAAAATTATCAATATCTGACTAATATACCGTAAAAAAAATTATAATATTTACAAAGATTTGCAGAATTAGTATCCTGTTTTACCAAACACACTAAGTGGGATATTCCTTTCTGATCTGTTCAGGTTTCCAAAAACCCTACGACCAATATAGAATATGAAATATACCTCACTATTTAATTTAGAAATATATGAAATATTTGAAATCATTATTCAGAAACAATCAAGCTATAACTGTAACTGCATGCAGTAAGATACCAATGAATGCGAACCACCCGATAACGGTGAATGAAAAATACAAGTAACTTTGTAAGTAAACAAAAGCAACAGTAGTATATCTCTGTTCAAAATTCATAAATCGATAGAGAAAAAACGAATCCGGGTTACAAACTAAAACTGAGGGAAAAGTATCAAATATAAGAGAACTACGACACAAGAGAGACACAACACAGAATTCAGCTTTGATTTGTAACGACATTTTAATCACAGAAAGAAATTAGTCCTCAACATTTTTTTAACGAATAAACTATTCAGAAAAAAATCTTTTAAATGGCAATACACTTTTTAAACAAAGAACTCGGGATTTAATTCAATACTCTCCAATCCCAATAGGACGTATGTAAATGTTATTCAATAGAATATAAGAACTTGTATCTGTTAACGATTTGATAGAGTTAAATCTAAAGTATAGAAGTAACACGTTTAGATTTGATACATCAGTACAAAGAGAGTACGTACTTGTGATGCATGTAGGTCAAAGTACAATTTTCTATCCAATGTGAATCAATGAGATTTTCATCTCGCATACATAATGTCAAGTTATTGCAGCGATAAATTTACAAAACTTCACATTGTTTGATTTTAAGGCTGACACGCGCGTCAATGGCGAATTAAACCTATCAAAGGTGAAATTTATTAAACATAAATTCACTAGGTTGGCAAAAACAAATATTTAAGCGAATTAAATGTTGAAGTAATTTATGGTTTGCATTTTTATCAAAGACAATAATGACCTCATACAGGTTGATTCTTCGAAAGAATAGCCTATCGTTCTGAAAGAAAAATAAGTTCAAATAGGTATATATAATGGACTTGAAATTATATTTTAAAGAGGACTTCATTGAATTCACATGATAAACATAATTTAATAATTAAACTTATTTGTTAAATTATTGTGTATATTTATAATTAAACTGTTACAAGGAAAACAGATAAACTGCAATTGCATTTCTTATGTATTTTGTGTTTTTTAAGTAACTCAATGGAAGACAAACTCCGGTTTTTACAGTTAATGGCTTTTAATGCTGGACCAGCGCTTGACGTCGTTCAACACAATTTCGAGTTCAAAGTGATAAGTCCAGGTTCAAACTTAGAACAATACCTGAATAATCACCAGAATAAGCTCATACTATTTCATTCACATTACCCTTAAAGATACTGCTGTTCCTGTAAACCAACTCCTCTGGAAGCACCTTTGAAAGGTTTAGACAAAAAAACAATATAATCTTCTCTTCGATGAAAATGGCTCTGTAAATGCCGCCCATGAAAATAAAACAGGACAAAAAACAACCCAACATTGTTTGTGTAAAGTATCAGCTAAACAGTCCATCAAAGTAACTGATCTTGATATTAACTTGCTCAATGCAATTATTCAACATTGTTGTAAGTTGCCTATGCTTACACAAATATCACGATGGATGAAGAATATCAAAGAAGTAAAAAACACACTTGCCCATCATGGAGCAGGAACATTGACAAAGCACAGTTTGAGAAATATTGGAAAAAACTAAAAACAGCTACGTTGTTGTGTGCTGGTGATACAGGACAAACAAGATTAAAACTTTTCCAGATAGTCATTGATCAAATTACTACATGTTCTGTGGATGATCTAGGAAAAAGAATTGTACAGACCACGAACAAGATATCACAGGTATTCTTCATCAATCACAGCATCGTTATATTGTTATTTTTGTTTCTCTGTGAAAAGGTAAACAAAAACAAGCGTATACAGGAGAAGATTTTTTGCTAGCTTTTTTTTACTTTCATCACGATGAATCTAGTCTAACTGGATTATTGTTGCACTAAATAGCATTACGTATTGTGTTAACGGATATTAAATGGTCTGTATACCGTAGATTTGAGCTTAATTGATATTTATTTCAATATGTAAGTTTTTCAACATGTTTAATTGGTTAAAATATTTTTTTGGTGTGTGAAGTATACCAAATAATTAAGGTTTCAGATTAACTTACAATGTTTTGAATATGAAGGTACAGGAAGATCTAAATGGTATAAGTCCACTAGTAAAGTCCCTTTGTGATCAACATGTTCAAGTTAACACTGAGCGTACATACGTTAAAACCACTATTTGTAAGATTCTACTCTCTCTCTCTCTCTTTATCGATGTCTCTGTTGTTTGTTTATAATTTCGAGATGATACCAACCAGTATGAGCACAACGTCGACAAAATCTAACAACAAAAGAGCACAATAAAATAGATGACGTAGAACAAAAAATACTTCAAATTTGAAACTACATTATGAGCAAATCAGGCGTTTTAAATAATCGCAAATATAATCATACGCTAATGGTGAGTTATGATTTCTTTTCTAATATAGTTTTAATAATATAAGATCGAGTGTTCGGAGCATAGTAGCAATATCTAGTATCAATTAAGTACAATAATTGATTATGTATCAAGTACACAGTATTCAAGGAATTCATTTAAGGAGGTCATATTATTTTTAATATGTTTAATATTTGAATATTTTACATGAAGAACGAATGGAAGAACGAATGGAGGAAAACATGGGAACGGTAAAACATATGTTTAGCGAGATACAATTTCAGATTAGTATGAAAATACAAACACAAGTAGAAGTTCTTCGAGAGCACGACAAAGGTAACAATTACGAGCTTTTTTAACACGATTCATAAAATATCATTATGGCAACACCATTTCTACAATTTCTATGGATGGTAATGAGATGAATCAACATTACATAGTCCTAAATATTGGAAACATTTATTTCAAACGTTTTTTTTATAAAACATGTAAAACTTACTGACATATATAAAAATGTATTAAAATTGTATAAAATCAACGGGAAAATGAAAATTTTCAAAATGTTCCTTAACAAAACTGGTTTAATAAATCTTTTAAGTGTAAACTTAGCAATTAATATCAGCTGATCTAATTCAGTAAAATTCCATTTTCATGCCTTATCAATCTTGTACTGTGTTACGCTACATAGAAAATGACGTGGCAAGGTAACAACCGGCCACCGAAAGCTTGCATTTTATCGAGTCTTGGTAGTTTAGTGCACCGGGCATAGGTCAAGGCAGTTTGATGTCACGATATATCAGTAGCTTGATTTCGAATCTTCGCCAGGAAAAACTAAATACATATATATATAACCTAATAACATCAATTAATTTAAGAAGGACTTTCCATTCTGTCAATGTCGTCGAATATACTCAATATGTACGGTGCTTTCATTTTCTTCAAAAATATTTTCTTTTTTCAATAACATGCTGTCATTCTGTAATGTTTTATCCGGGGGAAAAAGAAATTTGTCAATTGAAGTAGATGCCTTTTCCTCGTCGTGGGATGAAGACAAGACAACAAGCAATCTAGTAGTGAGGTCCATCCACGATAAATCTAAATATTTACCTAGAATTTGGGAGCGGTATTTTTAAAGTGAACTTCTACTCATTGTATTTTTTTCAAACTTTTATCGATTTTTTTTTTAAATACATTTGTCTTATATATTATTTATTCTTTTTGTCTGCAAAATTTCATAAAAATTGATAAAAAAGTAAAAAAGTTATGAGGTGATGAAGTTGCAGATGCAGAGCATCCCGGTTATCGATCGATTAGCGTCTCGTCGATTACGGTTTAATTATAGTTTAATCTCTATTAATCCTAAGTGGGTGTTTACGCTTTTGTTTTAAAACGATAATTTTCATTGGTGCTGTGCAGCGAGGCTTTTGCATTTCGACCAATGAAAACGGGTTTAACGGGAAGAACGCGGTATCAGGATTGTTTGGGATGTCGCACCAGAAAATTCTATTATGGGGTTCAGAGCTGGTAAGTTTTTTGTGATTTGCCCTTTTACAACAGACAGCACATCTTAGTGCGTTCACAGATAAAAGTAACTATTATTCCCGAAGAAAATGATATATAACATTACAAGATTGGACAAAAATTGAAGTTGCACGAATCAATTTAGTCGCGAGGTTGTCAGTGAATTTTCCGAAAATGGAAACCGGAAGTTGACAATCGCATTGAAAATTTATATTCGACTTTGCATATTTCGATCTATTTTGACACACAAGGTTACATAGTTTAGCCACAAGTACCCCCATGAGCTACGATTTCAATCAATAAATGTTTGTTCTTTGAAAATCATTAAAGTTTGAAATCATGGAGGAAAAGGGGGAGGTTCAGGTTTACTTGAAAGTGACAGTGGCTGAATAAAAAAAACAATGAACTATCTTAACCTAGTAAACAATTAACTAGTGCATACAACTGATCAATCTTCAGCCATCCAGTTCAGAAAATATATTAAAATGTTTAATCTACCTACCCTACAAATTTTTTTCAAGGGAAATACATGTAGGAAACAATATTTATTTTTGCCAGACTGTACATGTCGAAGCGTACATGAACGGTACTGACATGTTCATTCCATTACATCACATCCGACATGTGTATTTTCAATGACAGATTATGATTTATTTATCCTAGAATATCAATCTCTCCTGAAAAATAATATAGCATGCAGTTTTTATGACTATTCTTTATTTTTATCTATTTTCTTTCAGTTTACTCTCATCTGGTTTTCACCGTAACAAGCCTTTCACTTGAAGACTCTGAGGATCCGATTCCCAACTGGCCAATTAAGCTTCCAGAAAATTTATATGACCTCAGTAACACTGCATCAGACGGCTCATTCCATTACTTCTCAAATCTAACTACTGGACAATTCATATGTTTAATACATACAGCAAAGAATTTTGAAATTTATATTTTAAAAGTTAAGAAAGGAAGTTCCTCATTTGACAAATGGATTGACATTGCAACCGTTTGGCTATCTCACTTTACGAAAACATCATTGAATGCAAAAGCTATATGGGCGCTCTTTAACAGAAGACAAAAAAAATTTAAGGAATTGCAAAAGTGCTTCAATGCCAGAAATGATTCAAAAGTTAAAGAAAAACTTATACGTTTTCTTAATGACAAACTTATTCTGCCGGGAGAAAAGAAAGTATCATTTCAAAATGAAATAACTAATGCTACAACAGATCTAGACACATCTTCTACCTGTGCAAACATTAATGTGACGTACAATGATAGTGTTGATTATGCAAGAATTGTTAAAAGAAACAAACAGTTAGCAAAGAATTTATCAAAACAGTCAACAATTTTAAAGTCGAATAGTGCCAAATTAAATTCAATTAAGATGGAAAACAATAATTTGAAAACTGAAACCAGGAGTATGGACTGGTGAACTGGTATTTTAAAACATCGGCTAAGTCGTTTTATTATGTGTCAAGTAGTAAACAAAATTCAACCATTCATATCTTAACTGGTTTTATATGATAATATGTGAAATTTGATTATCAAGAACACACTGTTTAAAAATGTTTATTTTTTCAGGCAAATGAAACTAGTTCCATCTTCAAACCCAGTGAATTTTAACAGTCTTATATCTGCAAAGCAAGATAAACCTGTACAGTGGTTAAAGACTTCAAAGCTCTCTATTCAGAATGTTTGTGAAATAGCAATGACGAAAGCCTAAAAAAAACGTAAAAACGAAGGAACACGAATAGAACAAATCAAAAAGCGATTTCTTGAAAATAAAGAGGAAAGAGCACAAAAAATAGCTAAACGAAGGAAGATAAGACAGGAACGAAAGCGTAGACTTGATGAAAGTCTGAAAGAAGCTAAGCTTCACCTGTGCCGTAAAAAAAAATCTGTTAAAAACATGAACAAGCTACAACTGTTAAAGCAGGTTAAATTATGGAGAGCTTTAGCCGAGGTTCAGCATGTGAATTCTAATGATGTTTTGAAAAATTTCAATAAACTAAGTCCTACGGAACAAAAACAATCATTGGAGCTAACAAACAATTAGTATTACAGGAATGGGAATCCTCTGATGAAGAAACTTTGTCAAATGTAAAAGGAGCTCAAAAAGGACTCTTTCAAGAAAATGACGAGTGGAGTTCTTCAGATGAAGAAACATTGGATATGGCATGTGCTCTAGTTCATTTGTAACTGTTTTATTGTAATAGCTTAACTTTTTCATACTCCCACTTAAAGTTTGTTATATTTTATGTGTGCCAAAGAACCAATTGCAAATACTTGAGTTTTTATTGTTTATTTATTCCAGTGCCAATCTATTTTATGTGTAAATCAGTCTGTTTAGTATGCTCCGTCCAAGCACTTTTATATATATGCAGATGTATTGAATTTTATTTTTTGATTCATGAAATTGAACGCTCAACATTATATCTTGATGAATAGCTTTGCAATGTTTATTTTTTAGCAAAGTTATCATTTAATCATTGATTTTTTAAACGAAAATCTAGTCTAAATGTAAAATCTAGTCTACAGTACATGTATGTGTAGTAGTGGTTATATTTTGATGTCAATGACACTGTGCATTTTATATTTTAATATTTATATTCATGATGTTTTTTATTTGTGCTTTTATTATTCCCCGCCACATAGTGGGGTTATATTTTGTGATACCCTCCGAAAAACAAATTGCAGTTTTGTGTCCATCTGTCTGTTCATGCTTTCGTCCCCCAGTGGTTTTCAGAGAAAATAACTTTACAAAAGATGAATGATTTATTTTGAAACTCTGTATAAATGTTAAGTACAATAAATAGCAATCAAAGTTAAATTTTAAGCTAGATCAAGTTATGTCATATTTTTACTTTTTGCCACCCCCCTTTTTTCAACCAATACATCATGTACATGGCAGGGTATCACTAAATGTTTTATTTATGCCATATTTCTTTACATTTAATTAGTAATTATTATTCATATGTAACTCAGGTTTAAAAGAAATATATATTTATATAATTTGTATTGTGAAAAGAAAACTTTAGCATATTTTTGAAATTTGAAGAATTCCGAGAGAATAAATGATCTCCCCTTTTTAAGAAATTTTCATTCATTTATTTATTGAAAAGGAATTGATGAGATATAGAGTAATACAAACTATCATATCAATGCTTTCATTTAGTGATTAATAAAATTGCAATCGAATCAAGATCTAAAATATTTTTTGAAATTTTTTGTTCAGTCTGTAGTTAATTCAAGGTAAAGATATTTCAAACTCTTTGCAAATTTTTTCTGAACTTTATGTTTTATTGTAGCTTCTATTTCAAATAATAAGTAGAAGTAATTATCATTAATATTTAATATTGCTTCTCTGAATTTAGAGGTGTAGAATTTCAGAAAAAAATAAAATGCAAAAGTTGCTATTGTTTTCATACAAATTTTGTAATATTTATTACCTCCCTTTGATATTATCAAAATTTTATTTTTGCTAATTTAGATAAGATACAGTTACTGAAATGATTTTTATAGTAAGATTCTGTCATTTGGTGTTAAATATGACATTATTTTAACAATAATGTCTTATATTTCATTGAAATAAAAAAAATTGATATGGACACATGAACTTTGTTTTTTTTAATACATTATATTTGTTTTTCTCACATATATAGAACCATGTATCTTCCTTCTTTTAATACTCACTTGCATAATGTATTTTGTTTAATCACTTTGCTTATATTTGTATATAAAACTGTTATTTGGTGTATGATTGCTGTTTTACTTTTTTGTTGAAAAAAGTTTTAAAATGGACATTTTTCACTTTTTGACTAATTGAAAATATACGAAAATCGCCTCCGAAGCTAATTTAAAACATTCATATCTTTAAAAGTATTAAAGATATCACCAGGAAATTTTGCAGAGTTGTTCTGTGCATGCTTGCCTCACAGATATTCAAATTTGAGCTGCAAGTTATAATAAATAGAAATGTGGTATGGTTATGAAGTATGACATCAAGCGGCTTTCAACAAATGCGCATGGGCCTCACTACATATAAAACAAAAGGATAGCAACTGTAATATTTCTGACTTCTTATCTCATGTATATAGAAAATTGCGAATTAAAAAAATAATCAGGTTGTATAGCTAGCTTAATCTCTCACTTGTATGGCAGTCGCATGAAACCATACCTTCTACAACATTAAAGCCAAATCTCTCTAATAATTAAGGATTCGGGTAGAACAATTTATTTAAGTATTTTATATATTACTTTTACAATTAGTTAGTTATTTTAAAAAAAGGGAGCAATAATATTTCATATCAGGCATTGCGTTAGGATTACCCAGCTAGTGACGCCGTCGGGGAAACGTCCACCAGCATTTGCAAAACAACTTTTCTTTTCAAGCTTCGCCTCAAACATTTTGCAAGTTAAATATTTTTTTTATTAAAATTTTCAAATCGCTCGCTCGCCCCTAATTTTGGAGTCCTAAAATCCGTAGAACAAGAAATGTAATTGGTGTGGCCTTATGAATAAATATGTAGAAAATAGCCTTTTTGCGTTTTAATTCATAGATATCCAGAAGAAGTAAAACCGGTCATCGGTTGCTATGGCAACCAATGTGCTTAGCAACCAAAATTTGCGATTGTTTGTTTGTTTCATCAAGACTAGAAATGTGGGAAGTTTGAAGAAAATTTATGACCATGCGTGCCACACTCCCTATGTAAGATATTTTGAAATAGCTACAGAGAACCAGTATTAAGTGGAATAAGAAGCACGACGGTTACCACTAGAGGAAATTGTGGTTATTAGAAAATATACAAGAAAATGCCTCTCCCAAGTCAGTAATGGGACAGTTGTTATCCACGCGTTTGATGTATTTGAGCTTTTGATTTTGCTATTTGATTAGGGACTTTCCGTTTTAAATTTTCCTTAGAGTTAGATATTCTTGTGGTTTTACTTTTCACTCTAACAGAGTGCGTGGCATAACTCCCTGGTGGTTTGGTAGTGCTCAATCGTTTTGTGTTTTGTTTTTTGTTAATTGTTGTTCTTGTGTTGCTCGTTTTCCTGCTTTGTGATGGTGTAGTATTTTTTTTCTTACACGTTTTTTTGTCCCTTTTGTATCTTTTGCTCCTTAAGTTTTGAAATTTTATTTATTTTAGGTGGAACTGTAGATATAACGGTATCCGAAGTTTTGGAATCTGGAAAAATGAAGGAAATCAGTAAGGCGTCTGGGGAAAATGAGGTGTTAATGTAATAACTGGCCAAACGGGTGTCTTGTTACTTTGCTGCCACCACCTGTGTTTACAGGTACACAGGGACCTCAATAGACTAGAATAAGCTAGTCTAAAACAGAGAATGGTTTAAACACGGGTGTACTTTATATTCAGAAGTTATTATCTAAGGAGGAAGAGTTTTAATTAGGTTAAAGGGATCAAAACACCTCACTATCTTTAATCTCAAGAATTAAACGTATAAATACTTAAATAGGGGGAGGGGATGAAAATTGTAAGGGGATATTCAGATACGATCTAGTCTGTGGAAATCAACACACTCCTGTCATGTAGTTTATAGAACAGATTATCTCTAAATAGTTGACATATAAACTAGCACTAAGGAAGTGGAACCGAAGGTCTGGTACAAACAGACTATCCCACAAATGAATATTACTGTCTGACAATCAAATAGTCTCTCGTATAAGCATAGCAAGAGGATCTATTCTCCCATGAGACAGTGTTATGACACCAACAACCAGAGACCAGACTGGACTATTATCGTGTAAGTTTACTGACAAATAAACAAGATATTTACGAGCATAATTGTGTATTAAACGTAAAACATTTCATATAATTTATATTAGTATCACAGAGAAACCAATTACAGTTTTAATAACTTTTCAGAATATATTTCTAACTATGTTTCCAGTTATTTTGACACAGTGTTCAACCAACTAACTAATAATTTATATATCATATCTATGTTTTAAATATAACTATTATCTTCTAATAAATTACAAATTAAAAGTAACAGTACTTTGTTATATTATTTACTAGACTTAAACCTCCTGAGAAAGCACAGGAAGACAAACTTCAATCACTGAGACTAAAAGTATTTAAAAAGAAGTTTAATTATTCTAGCTTCTTACAATTCATAACCTAACAAATATTCAGGATTTATAAATATTCTCTCTGAATGCTGGAAAATCTCAGCAAACAGGATACTTAACAAAATGTCCTTAACAAAATGGGAGGGGAAAAGGGGAATGGGGAAGGCATGTAACTTTAATCCGTTTACCTCAAAGAAACAGGTTAGCAAATGAAAGCTAGCCTGAATAAATAGACCAGCTATTTATATGTACATGTACAATTATATTAACTCCATTTTTGATTCTGATCTAAGTCTTAGAAAGACTTATAATGAACAGAACAAGTCCAAATATTTGGTTATGTAGATAAATCAACTGCACTAACAATTGAAAGAGCTACACAAATGTGTATTTAAAAAGCCAAATGTTATAAATTGCAGTAAAACTGCTTAAAATCTCATGAAATACATGGTAAAATACCAGCGTCTGCTAAATATGACTAACCGAAAATAAAGCAACGTCTTTCAAAGACTGACAAGGTAGGAAGAGCCCCTGATGAACGGGTGCAAGCTTTTTATACCCCGATGAAGCTATCGGGGAAACGAATGGGGAACTGTGAACGGGCTTGACAAGAACGAAAATAATCCCCGATTGCTAGAATTAAGTACATTAGAACGTATACAACATGTTTACGGAACATAAAAAGCATCTTAGTACAATTTACAATCACAAATGTAGTTTTAATACAATAGTCTTGTAATAATCGATCTACAACCGCTATAGTATTCATACACTGTTTTACGCTAGTGGTACATAAAGTTCACCTAAGGTTACACAAAGGTCAGCTCATTTGCATAATCAATACACACAAATCATTGTGCCGGAAATGGCGGATGCAACGTTAAAGCGAAAATTAACTACACAAGTTGTCTCAATTATACAACAATAAAAATGGTTGAACACTGGGAAAACTTAATGAATAGAACACTAAAAGTATAATGAAAATCTTTCATCTCCTTATTGAGAAAGGAAGGAGAATGGATGTCGGGAAATACGTTGAAAGCTGCAAGATACAAGTTGATGATAGCACCCAACTGGACTCCATTGAATTATATATAACAAAGAGCGATAACCGGAACATGAGATCAACATCAACGATTTTACAAAGATTGGAACTATCAAGATCAAACTTCCAAAACTACGCAAACCTACAACATTTGCAGTTCCACTCTGGTATGACAAAACCGAGTTTAGGGTGATGACAGAAGACGAAAATACGAATTTACATTTTGAGGGAAAATAGTGTTTGAAAATGTAAAACCGGATGTTTGTATAAAAATGATGAAAAACTCTATATTAACAGATTTTTACTTAGAAATATTAAAAATATAATCAAAAGTATTGAAATATTATGATAATGCTTACATGTATTAGGGATATTTTTCATGTGCCTGTTTATGAAACATTGTGTACTTTACTGATTTGATAAGGGATTATAAAGAGAACATGCAAATGAATCATGAGGACTTAGATGAATTTGGAATAATTGAGTCGACCTAAAATAGTATTTTTAAAATCTTTTTTTTTCTTTCTTTTTTAGTAGGGTTTATGATTAATAAGTACAATACATACATGTTTCATAAAATCATGTTAGTGTCAAATGTTTGCATATATATCAAACGCAGTAAAAAAAACTGTTGTCTACTTGTCAACAGTAAATGTTTGTTTTCATAACCAATCATTGTATTGTATGTGTGTTTTTCTTTGTGTTTAGTTTCATTGTGTTTGCATTTGTATTGCATGCTTTTTCTGTTATTGAACATTTTCTATTTCTGCCATAAAGATGTGTAGCACAACCAATTATTCATTATTATTCATCCTTAAATATATCAAGTTTAAGAAAGGATAATGATAATTACAAGAGCAAACACAAACTTATCGTATTTGTTTTGTTCCAAAGCGTGTTTAAAGATTTTTTTCTCTGTAAACATGTCACCAATAATTGAAGAAATGTTAGCTAAGATACTTGATTAAAACAAGAAGAAGAAGATACTTAGGGGGATTTAAAACCATAAGGCAATTAAATACTGTCAACTGTCAACAGCAAGGTAAAAATCATGAGAAGAAAAATACGATCTTCCACGTTACACTCAAGAAAAATGAAAGTTTGAGCAACACAAATCTTCCAAAAACAAACTGTGGTGACAGTTGGTCCGGAGGGGAGAGAACTTCCTCTCCCAACGGTGGAATAAGGCGAGCAAGTAAACACATCGGTAACAACCCATTTGTTGATGATATATTCGAGGGTAAAAGGATTGGATTTGGCATTTTTAAATGAATATAAGTCAAGTCTTTAAACAGAACATTTAAATCTAAGCTGAAAAACCTAAAGCCTTAAACGAAGAGTTCAGTATTTTTGTGATTTTACTTTTAAATACTAGCTAACCCTCTCACTTGTATAACAGCTGCATAACATTCCATTATATTGACAACAATGTAAAAGCAAAACAAACAGACATCATAGGTGAAAATGTCAAAAATAGGGGTACAGTAGGCAACATGGTGTTATTATCTTAATCGCTATATAAAAAACAAATATATCAATAAACATTAACCATTGTAAAAGTATTGATAATGTTTACAATAAATCATTATAGTTAACACTGCTATCAACGAAAGTTTTTCCAAGTATGTATTCTAGTATTTAAGTGTGATTAGAATACAACAACAAAAATCAATTCCACTGCTATTTTTGTTCTGTTCAACAAAAACATGTTTCATCAATCATTGTATGAATGAGTAAGTATGGTCTATGTGTCAGTAAGACATACAACTGATCATATAACCAAATGAATTCTAGACGTTCTCAAACAGTACACAAACATAAAATTTCCACTAGAATTCAGTTTCATGAGCAGCATGGCAAACGTACACTTGAATATATGAACAAATTTAACCAACTCAAATCACACGAGGCAGACACAGATGAAACGGTCTGGGGTTTTTTTTTTTTGTTAAAGATTATTTTTTTATCTATTCATTTTTCTAAATTATTCTCCCAAGTTTTTTTGTTTTACAATGATTTATCTCTTTGTATTCTAGTAACAAAATTTATATATCGATACACTATTTTCGCCTTTATTGAAACACTACGTAACTGATATAATATAATTGATAACGTAATTCTAAAACCAGTTATTGGCATGTTAGGGTTTATGTTTTTCTTGTGCGTATTGAATATATGACCATTTAGTTTCAAGTGAGATATAAGTCCAACGGTCCGGGTGTAAAAATCAACTAAGGCATTTTTATTATGCATTATAATACTTCCTGTACGAATGTCCTTCTATAGTACAATTATTCTTTCTTTGCATATAGATAGGAAGATGTGGTGTGAGTGCCAATTATAGTTCTTTAAAGAAATATATAGCGTTGACTGCACTATCCGAAAATAGTATGCCTTGCGCTGTTGCAACAGACTATCGATTTTCACGTCAATCATTGTCAATTTCACGTAAAAAGGCGGAGCTTACAAGTAGTTGCTTTGATAGAGCAATGAGTTGGATTTATTAGCATGACAATCAATTAACTATTTAAATGAAAAATAATGGAAAAACAGTAAATATAATTTAAATTTTTCTGACATTTTAAGAGAGTTTGATAAACTGTAATTTCTCTTAGAACATTATTGATCTTTGTTTTCTTCTGTTTACTGCCGTTGAAGCCAAAATTGATTGAATACTTAAATAGATTTGACAACGTTAACTGGTACTTCAGAAATTGTTAAGGAGAAGAAAGAGAAGAGGTATGGAGTAAATTTATTATTTATATGTTTTGGTGTTTATGAAGACGCGTCCATCGTCACTGAACACATTATTTTAGATGCCAGCTGAGGATCACTTTCGGTTGCGGGATTTATCGGTTATCGCTGTAAGCAAAGGTTGTAGTCTCTATGTAGACGAAACGCGCGTCCTTGAGTTGTTCCTGTCAGTTTTAAAGACTCGCCTTGCTTTCAAAGATTTCTTGTAGATTTGATATACTTTTAATTAACTGTATTTAGTTTAGACTGTTATCTATATTAGTTTTAAGAATACATTTATTGTTGTGCTTGTTTGACTCGTATTAGTTGGTTCTTGAATTTGTATGTTTTATGTTTTTTTTGTATTTTATTTATCTATGAATATAAAGCGCAAAAACTGATTTCTATTATTTTTTAGTGAGCTCTATGAAAATTGGGTGCATTTATTCATTTGTTTGTAATCTCACTGATCATGATGATAGATAATCAAAAATCTCCCTTTTTTCTAGAAAAGATATAGGAATATCATGAATATATAGTTTTTTAAAATATCTTGCTTCTCAGCCTAATACATAAATCAATATTATTTTTGACATTGACCTAAAATGGTATACCTATGCCTCATATATTTAAAGAAGATAACCAACTTTCTAAATTGAAATATATATCGCATAAAATCAAACTTTATTGCCTTTATCTTACATATTACGTTGCAAATTGTCAAGTGGTGCACTCCATAATATATCAGATATTAGTCGGTAAGTAGAGATATAATTTTTTTCTTTATATTCTTCAATATTTGTTTTATACATACAGAAGACATGGTTGTCTATTATTTATTCTTTAGCATGAAAAGACACTTTTCGATTTTGTCATTTCTAATTTTGTTTAGTTTTTTCATTTTAAATCACATATGGCTTACGAGTACTTTGATGCCTTATATATTTATAATAACCATTTTGCCATTACTGACACTTAATGTGTTATATGTGTCACATGAAAAGCAGAATCTGCGAAACCAACCAGCATATCTGACATATTTTAGGTTTTGTGTTGCCTAGCTTGAAGTTTTCGATGAAGTGTTTGCGGACTCTTTTGTTTTTATGATTTTTTTGATTTTTTTTTGTCAAATCGATGTAACTTTCTCTATCTGTCTGGAACGCCACTTTTCTTTTTTCGTCCACTGTTTATTTTTTGAAACAAATATTCATCATTGCCAAATAGAACATAAGGTTATGCTCAAGTTCACAATGCAACTATAGCAAATCCTTATGAAATGTATACAAGTAATTGAAAGTAAGTAGTGTAACGCGTTCACGACGTGAACTGTATGGATCAGAGGATTAAAAAGCGGTAATATGCCATTACCTCATCTTTTAATTTTATTGTTTTTCATTGTGTTTCTTTTTCATACAAAATTTTGGAGGAGAAATCCATAACATTAAAAGCGATGTTAGGTACGATTATCAAAGCACAAGTCACAATAAAAATATGAACACATATAATCACGGTTCACATTCTAATAAATTTAAGAACATTGTCTTCTGTAATTTTCTAAGTACATACGGAATGATTACTAATGATACAATTCTCCATCATAAACCAAATTACTCAAAATTAACAACTACTTATAAGGTACCATAAAGCCTTCAACAATGACCAAATCACATACTACATATAGCTATAAATAGCCCTGAATTGACTTTTAGTTAAATCGCTTTGCCTGTCCAGAACCTTTGAAGGAATATCCAAATACTTGCCTCCAACATGTTTAACATATACTTAAATTATTGAAATTGAACTAAGTTTGTCTCACCCCATGCAGACCTATTTCTTTATTGATATCAGTTACAATCTATGACTAAACTCAGCAAATACATAGTCGAACCAACATCTGATACCAAAACTTTTAGATATTTGGATGATATATATTGGCTCTCAATGATGACAGGATGACGATTTCAATATGAACTTTAAACCTGCTAAAGACGTTTGTCCTGCATTAGACTTTAGATTAAACTAAAACGAACAATGAACACTGCCCTTTCCCAGATCTCGATGTATGTTTTCTTTAAAGTATAGAACCACTAATTTATGCCCGGTCGGAACGAACATACAAGAAGATAGTACATATTTCAAACAAAAGACTTCCTACGCCTAGCTGTATATTTGTCAATAGGAGGTATATTTAGTTAGGTGTGATAAAAATGAAATCTTAGGGACTTGGGATCACTGTTGATTTATTTGAATAATATAGAAGTATATGAAAATTTTGATAGAAGAGCACATTTGAACTATTGTTCAGATCAAATGTTCCTGTTTGTGTACTATCAAACTTCCGGGAACCAGTACGCTCTAATATGCAAATAATGGTATGTTGATTTTTTTTATCACAAGTCAGGATCAGGTACAGTTTTGACATGAAATAACTGCCAATTTATTTGAACTTAAGACAAAGTACCCATTAGTTCCTTTTAAAGCTGACTATGCGGTATGGGATTTGCTTATTGTTGAAGGCGGTACGGTGACCTATAGCTGTTAATTTCTCTGCGTCATTTTGGTCTCTTGTGGAAAATGTTCTCATTGGCATCTTCTTTTTTTATAATTAATGCTTGAAATTGCAGAATTTAACATAGAGAGCAATGGCGGGGTTTCCCCTGGGTTTTTTTTTTTCGCCACCTCTTTCGCCAAAACAGAATAGTTTTTCGCCACTTCGTTATTTTTTTGCCAAGTAACATAAATATATTTTTCGTTTAAAATTTTCATTTTTTCTACCCCCTCCCCCCTAAATAAGTTCAGTTTGCTCCAGTGTTGTCTATAATTATTCTTTTCAGCTTATCTTAGAGCAGACATGGGGTAATTGTAATTGAATCGTTAATCAGCTGTAATTGATTACAATTTTTTAAGTAATCATTGTAATCATTAATCAGCCACAAATCTGATTACATGTAATTTAATTTAATCAATTACTTTTCAAAATACCCTGTAATCCTGATTACTTTTTGATTACATTCTGATTACAATGAACAAAATCAAAAACTGTTTATGGTCAATAAATCAACCTTTTTGTTATTCATATTTAATTGTAAACTTCAGTAAAAAAACTGTTACAGTATTGAAAAGTCATCATTTACCTAAGTAAAAGATTCAATTTAAAGGTGTATATATATATATATACTTTATAATAAAATAAATTATTATTATTATATATTTGATAATAACTGTTAAATTCATGTAATACTTTTCTTTAACCCCAATTATAATCTTTTGTTAATATTGTGATCTTTGTCCACTTTGAATTGACAGGTAGGTGACCAATTAAGGTTTGTTTTTATTGCAATTACCAATTGTGTATAGCTGTAGGGAAATCATGGTAACTGATAAATCAGACATGTGAAAATTTATCTAATTAGCACAAACTAATTAAAAGGAGACAAATATGTAGTTAAAATAAAAAAAAATGCATGTTTTTGGACTGGACATGTATTAAAAAATGCAATGGTTTTTGGTATTTATATTTTGTTAACAATTTGATAAAACAATTCTAGTAACATTTTACATAGTTTTTAATTGGTAATTTTATTTCATCCATATTTTAACTTCGAGAAACTGAACCTTGAAATACACATGATACATGGAGAGGTTTGATGACAAACACCAAACTCTTTATAAACCTTTATTTAATTGAAGTAAAAATAATTCAGAGATCAATGATGATTAAGTGTAATGGGTCATAACCAACGACATGTAAATAAGCTGTAAATTTTTGTAGTTTATTAAACAGATAAAGTTTGATGTTATTATTTTATAACATATATATCATAAAATTCTTATGCAAAAATGCTAATTTTGTTATATTAAACATTTATTCATTCACATCAGTCAAAATGATTTTTTTTAAAGTCCATTGTAATCAGATGTAATCATGATTACTTTGCCAATGTAATCGTTAATTTAATCAGATACTTTCAGAAATGATGTAATCGTTAATTTAATTTAATCGTACAAATGCCAAAGTAATTGTAATTTAATCAATTACATTGAAAGTAATCAGACCCATCTCTGTCTTAGAGTCTTCATTGTTATGAATTAAAACACTAAACATTTACTTTTAAAATAATAAACTTTTTTTAACTTTAAAAAGGGGAAAATTAATTATATTTTGAACAACTTTTCTAAAAGAGGGAGCCACTTACTTGTTATAATAAAAAAGATATAGGTCCCGGAATATAATAATATTTATAAACATGTTTTGACCATATGATACCAGAAAGATGTTCAGTTCTTTAAGAACGTTTCTTAAAAATAGAAATATGCGAACTTTTTTATTAAGAAGTTCTTGCTTTTGTAATATTTCGTCATAACAACAGCTTTTCTGGACTATCATTAAAAGAAGGAGAGGAGACGTCAAAATTTTGCTTCAAATACGTCGCAAAGTGGTTAATAAATCCTTTATGTGACATATGACGGACGCCATTTAACCATATCGTTTTGTCAAACAAACCAATCAGCACCTTTATTAAAATTAGTTCTTTGTTGTCGAAAGCTATAAAATGGCATCAGCTGATTATTTTCTTTCAAAATCTTAACAAGTTCAAGGTGAATTCCAAGTATTTTCGGTTTTAAGATTTGTTATAAATGGGGGTTAAATTTCTAAACCAATTTTATACTACTTGGAGGGATTAATTTTAAAGTGGAATTTTGTTTGATGTCACATTGAATTCAAAAACGATAAATCTATAAATATTTGGATAATGATGCAACCTGTACAATGTTAAAAATCTTCGTGACTCATCAATGTATTATGTTTTAGAAAAAGAATGATCATATCAACTAAATTTTGGCAGGGTGCCCAAAGCTTCTGTCGTTTTCAATTTAGACACGAATCTACCTTTTTATTACCTTGTTCTATAATAACAAAACATTATACAATTTTGAATGTATTTTCTAAGTGATTCTTTTAATACTTGTCAATTTAAAGGCGAAAGTACGTACTTCGTGAGGAAAACAAAAGATTTACTTTAAATAACTAAAAGTCTGCAAAAGGCCGACGAGAGACGTACGTATGTGTCTTTTTTGTATCTAACGTGTAATGTTTTCATAACAAAGGTGGCGCGAAGGATATCATCTACAATATATTAAGCTGCTTTTATTTCATATATTCCAATCAGCATTTTAAGACAGAAAAGATTACCAATGAAGAAATAAGCGCAATTTCCTATTATAACTAACTCATTATATATTTAGGGGAGGCATTCATAATCACCAATTTTCCTCAAAGTTAGCTTTATTGAATAATCAAGTAAATAGGTAGGAATAATGACCCTCAAGATATTGTTATGCCCCCTGTCGTCATCAAAACTGCGATAATCGTTATTTTCATACGAGCTGGAGTTTCTTTACACACTTGTCAGAAACCAAGAAGATAAAAAAAAAAGATCAAATAATTTCATATTCATATATATGTTGTGTACAAGTTATCATTTTGTACAAATTATAATTTGTACAAAAATATTGTACAAATTATAATTTGTATTTTGCCTTTGTACAAATTATAATTTGTACAAAAAGTGCCTGTACAATTTACAATTTGTACAAAATTTGACCAAAATTCACTTATAACTTGTACAGCATTTTTAAATATGAACTTTGGTGAAAAATGCATTGATTCACAGGATAGAATTGTAATTTACTGACCACACATTAAGCCCTATTAACAAAATACTCCGTTTTCAAACAACTACAAAAGGCAGATTGATTTTTGAAATTTTTTGGAGAAAAAAAAGTAAACAAATACGATTTTTTCAAATTTTTCATACATAAACCACTTTTCCTTTAGAAAAAAAGTATCATTCAATAGTACTGCATAATTAGTTTTTGTCGCTATTTAGATATTTTTTTTTATACAGAAACTTTGCAAAAACGAGTATAATTGTAAAATTTGATATTATGGATCGTGAAAGATCGTGAAAATGATCTCGAAAGATTTGTTGTCACTTATTCGTTATTTCAAAATGTCCAAGGAAACAATCAAAGATTTCTTTAAACAAGAGATGATTTATATTTGTAATTGGAACATTAAAAGATTGGATTTACATGACTTAGTCCACTTCAATTTTGTTTGTGAAAAGATAAATGGTTCAATGATTTTATAATACTACACCAACTAGTTTTCTTATAAAAATAAGTCCGTCTGTCTGTTCTGCATAAGTTGTATTGTGTTTTTAAAGTTTGTATTGCCTCAACTGATTTCCGTTAAGTTTTATGCACAGTCATAGATATTTATAAAACAAAGATCCTTGTTGAAAAAAAAAGTTGATAAAAAACGACGCAAAAACAACTGACATATTCCTGACTTAAGCAAAGTCATATTCCTAACCAAATCGCGGGTTTAATCTCGCTTTCTTCCTGGGATATTTATTTGTCTAAGCAGTTAAAATTTGCCTGTAAAACAGGTTGTCATCGATTTGAGAGTAAAAAAATGTTGTGCAATACCCGATTCCATAAATCACTACATCACCTGCTTAAACGAATCATAAAGAACTTCTTTTGAATTTTGTAACTAAGAATGCTCTTCAACTTTGTTATTGTTTGACTTTATAAATATTTTGATATGAGCGTCACTGATGAGTCTTATGAAGACGAAACGCGCGTCTGGCGTACTAAATTATAATCCTGGTACCTTTGATAACTATTTACACCACTGGGTCGATGCCACTGCTGGTGGACGTTTCGTCCCCGAGGGTATCACCAGCCCAGTAGTCAACACTTCGGTGTTGACATGAATATCAATAATGTGGTCATTTTAATAAATTTCCTGTTACAAAACTTTTAATTTTTCGAAAAACTAAGGATTTTCTTATCCCAGGCATAGATTACCTTAGCCGTATTTGGCACAACTTTTTGGAATTTTTGATCCTCAATGCTCTTCAACTTTGTTATTGTTTGACTTTATAAATATTTTGATATGAGCGTCACTGATGAGTCTTATGAAGACGAAACGCGCGTCTGGCGTACTTAATTATAATCCTGGTACCTTTGATAACTATTTACACCACTGGGTCGATGCCACTGCTGGTGGACGTTTCGTCCCCGAGGGTATCACCAGCCCAGTAGTCAACACTTCGGTGTTGACATGAATATCAATAATGTGGTCATTTTAATAAATTTCCTGTTACAAAACTTTTAATTTTTCGAAAAACTAAGGATTTTCTTATCCCAGGCATAGATTACCTTAACCGTATTTGGCACAACTTTTTGGAATTTTTGATCCTCAATGCTCTTCAACTTTGTTATTGTTTGACTTTATAAATATTTTGATATGAGCGTCACTGATGAGTCTTATGAAGACGAAACGCGCGTCTGGCGTACTAAATTATAATCCTGGTACCTTTGATAACTATTGTACTGTGAGGTCATTTAAGGAAGCACAATACAAAGATTTTACAACACCAACTCCCAAGTTTTAAAATGCTGTAACTTTCTTAATAATGCTTGAAAATTTATAAAATTGGTAGTTTTGGATAGCTAACAGATTACTCTTTCAAATATATGCAAAATAAAAGCTTCTGCATAGGTATCCCTAGAGGGTTGATTTTATTATATGTTGTTCCTATGGCCATTATCTACAAAAGGGTGTCTCAGATTTCAGATAGAATGTATAGAACAAATTTTACACCTAATTGAACATTATCTTCTTTTATGTGGTTAGGATGTTTACACTAATTAGAGATTTATGAGAGAATGGAACACCATAGAAACAATCTGAGACACCCTTTTGAAGCCCATAATGTGTTGATTAAGATTCCGTTAAAATTTTCTGTATAGTTAAAGAGATGATAGAGCTAAATTCATTCAAGTGAACTTACCCAGATTTTGCCACTAATTACATAATAATTGATTACATAATGATTGCATAATAAAAATATTGCATTCATTTAAAAGATTAATCTTTTATCTATCTATACATACCTCTTTTATTATTTTCTATGCATTCATAAGAAAGTTACAGCATTTCAAAGGTTAGTGATTGGAAGTAAAAAAATCTTTGTATTGTGCTACCTTAATAGTAATTCAATAATGTGTATCAATGCTTTTTTTCACAAAAATCCATATGATACATTATTGTACAAGTTATAAGTGATTTTGTGCCCGTTTTTGTACAAATTGTAATTTGTACAATATTTTTGATATATATATTGTAGATATTCTGTCCATTAACAATCCAAACTTTTTTCTGTCTGGATTAATTAATATCATCCAGAACAAGCAATTGAAAAACCAACAGACACGGACTCCTCTAACTAATGTTTATACTTCTATATACCGAGATTTTTACATACGTGGTCATTTCGGAACAAAAATCTATGACAAACATGACAGTCATTATTTCAAAATTATCAATTACCCCAAGTTCAGTAGCAATGTAGCATTTGCAACTGCATATAGGATACACATTTTCTAATGTATTCGGTATTCAAGAGCTTCCAGCTTCTAGTCAGAATAAATATAGTAATAAAGTTTTGTAAACAGTGATAGTTCAAAAACGAAAAAAAGGAAAATAATAAAGAAGGAAAATTCGAAACGTAATGTCCATTGATGTTTTGATGAAATTGAGAATGGAAATGGGCAATTTCTCAAAGAGACAACAACCCAACCAAAGAGTAGAAAGTTTACCAATTGGTCTTCAACACAGCGAGAAAATCTTAAAGCAGGAAGAGGGATTCAGCTGGCATTCAACAAAAATTTGTACTAGATCAGTGACAATGGACATCACACAAAGCTCCAGATCATATATATAAACTAAAATAATAATAGTTTTTAAAATAAGGCCACGATGCTCCAGATTTGGGACACGTGCACAAAATGCGGCGGGGTTAAAAATATTTTGTGAAATTTCAGTGCTCACCCTTTATTTCTAGTCAATGTATTTTGCGTGACCTTGCGTCATATTGTTGTTCCTGTATTTGGTTTACTGTAGGAAGGATATATTGCAAAAAAATTTTAAATATAAAAGTTGAAAAAAAAAATTGATGGACATCTAAATCCCGTATTTTCCTTTTTTTTCTCTGCCTGATACAAAAAGTTGATATATTCTGACATTTACCTAACAATTTATACTTGTTTGTCATATATTTCAACAAGATAACCACATTTCTTTATTGAAATCAATATCGCATAAAATTACACTTTAAAACCTTTATCAAACGTTGTAATTTGTCAATTGATGCACTTTATCATGTGTCAGATATATAACCTAGAAAGTAACATTTTATTTGTTTCTTACAATACTGGGTCGATGCAACTGCTGGTGGACATTTTGTCCCCAATAGTATCACCTGCACAGTAGTCAGCAAATCTGTGTTGACATTAATATCAATGATATGGTCATTTTTATAAATTGACTATTTGCAAAAGTCTAAACTTTTCGAAGTACTAAGGATTTTCTTATCCTAGGCATAGACAACCTAAGTCGTATTTTGCACAGGATTTCCATATATATTTCTTTTTTTGGTATTTCTAAAAGAGGGACGAAAGATACCAAAGGGACAGTCAAACTCATAAATCTAAAACAAACTGACAACGCCATGGCTAAAAATGAAAAAGACAAACAGAAACACAATAGTACACATGACTCAACATAGAAAACTAAAGAATAAACAACACGAACCCCACCAAAAACTAGGGGTGATCTCAGGTGCTCCGGAAGGGTAAGCAGATCATGCTCCACATGTGGCACCCGTCGTGTTGCTTATGTGATTACAAATCCGGTAAATAGTCTAATTCGGTAGGTCACATTCATGAAAGGGAAGGAGATTGTAGTTACGACGTAAGGAACATATCCGATATCATTTGTGAAACGGTTATTCCATAACGGTCTAAATATTTCTTGAGTGATAGGTTTTTGATATTGTTTTAAATAATATCAGATATAAAATTACAGTTTTTATGTCGTTTTGTTGACTAAAAATCTATATTACATAAAGATAAATATGCAACTTACATACACATTATCGCGAGTTTATATTCGATAACAACGAGAGTTTTACACAGCTTGAATTAGTCATGAAACGATTTCCTACGTACCTTTTAACTCCTTTCAACTACAAAAAAAGTAAAAATCACACAAATACTGAACTTAGAGGAAAATCTAATCGGAAAGTCCATAATCAGATGGCAAAATCAAATAACAAAACACATCAAATACGAATGGACAAGAAATGTCATATTCCTGAACCATGCTTTGAATGTTATCGAATATCATTTTTTTATGATTTTCAACTAGATTTAAAAATCCAACCGACTGCTAGAAGCTGGATGGATATTGCATATCAAATATCGAATAACGAACTGACCGCTAACTTCACATCTATTATATAAAGACACTTTTCAGTTTTAAAATAACCGTTTCGGGATAAATTTTGGAGTTTGTAATTTTAAATCACCGACAGCTTACGAGTTCTTCGCATGATTTGTGAAACCTGAAAAATCAATGTTTTTTTTTAAATGCAAGTTGTTCAGCCTTTAATTTCCGCGTAAGGGTTTCCAGACACCTGGTTTTTTATGTTTTTTTGTGTTTGCGTTAAAGTTTGAACCCCCCTTTGCTTTCATCGACTATTTTGTTTCTTGTAACAAATATATAAGCTATGTTCAAAAGTCATGAATTGATTATTGAGACAAAAATAAATCAGGGTTACAAACTGAAACCGATGGATACACCTATTTAATGAACGTTTTAAAAGTACAATTTATTTTTACTTATCATAAACCGCCATTTTTATCTGATTTGCATATTCAAAAAAATTACGAACAAAATCTTATGTCATTTATCAACTCATTACGATATATCTAAACCAGCCGCACTATTCTTACACTGTACCTTGTAAAGATAATCCATATATTTGCCTAAAATATACGATTCCATTCATAACAATAATATATAAACGTACAAGTTTTTAAGTATTTCATTTATCAATGATTTATATAATTGTAAAAAGTGGTTACATCATATTTAATGGAAAGCAAAAAAAATTGCCATCTTCACGTTTGTCTTTTCACACAGGTAATTTCTTTCACACATTGGAGGAATAATCTGACAAAAACTAACTATATATGGTAGGAAACTTTAAGAGATGGTTTTGGTTTTAAGATTAGTTTTCAGAGAAATAACTTGGATCTAATTAAACCCATGTGAGACTTTTTGGCGAGATAATATCATTGTTTGATGTCATAATAATCAATACACAATCAGACAATTTTGTGCAACCTGTATGATGTAATAAACGTTTCGTGAGTCATTCTTTTATTAGTCTAAGTAAAAGCTTGATATTAACGTCAACAAACCTTGTACCTTTTAAATTTTGACACGAATTTTCTGCATTTATTATCCTGGTTTTTTTTTTTACAATAAATCTGTTTTGAATTGTTTTATCAGCGATTGCGACGTAGCGTAACACTATCATTATGGAACATACTTGTGAATTTAGGCGACAATAAGTACGTTGTTAGGACTAATATCGATGATATTTGTTTCAAATATTTAGTAATCAACAAAAGCCCGGTGTGAAACGTCAGTATGTCTCTATCTTCTATCTTACATGCATTTTTGTATTAACAAACGTGCCAAAAAAGATAGCAGTCTTCGATTATCAAGCTTCTCTAATTGGGTTCCATTAATATATTCTCCACAACTTGAAATTGGGCAATCAACAGACGCTGCTTCGTCCGCCTCAAATTAGACTTATTCATTTGTCATTAGCGGTCATCTCAGTACAAGATTTTATTACGAACAAGACGATTTAAACAACATCACCTGTATATGGAATATACATTTCCAAACTCATTCGGTATTCAAGAGCCTACAGCTACTACTCAGACTTGTTAAAACGTCACCAGTGTTTGAACAAAAAGATAATGAATCAGGCATATGTCCAAAAACATCTCGTCCTTTTTCTTAAAAAAAACATCGAAAGAAGCCAAGATCTTGTTAATAAAAATTATGTATCGGATCGCCAAAAAATACCGAGTACTGAAACATTTACTTGCTACTCCGCTGTGTCCTTATCCACTATAAATTGCAATGCAACTTGCAAAACGTTGTATACTTTCGCAAATGTCGATATGGCATGCGAGACAGAACAGCCCTTTAACAAACGCATTACATTTCATTAATTGCAGTCTAGGTGAGCCATAACTCTACGTTTGTCGCCATTTATAATCATTTGGGCACTCTTTACCTGATCTCAAAAACCTTATTATCACTATCATGGACCACATCAAGGTTTGGTCAAAGCTTGGTCGAGGATTGTTTTGAATGAGAAAGTTTAGGACAGTTTCCAAGAATGAGTCTCTTCCATCACTTGTTTTCAGGAATTAAGACTTCAGTCATGATTCTTACAGTTTTAATGAACTTATTCTTCATCCCAATTTTTTTTATTAAAAACAAATTAGCAACATATTTATTCGAGATAATTTGAATTGCGACCAAAACTATTGTTTTAGTTCTATTACCACGAGCAAAGAAAAGAATCCTTTGACATCTCATTCATGTAACTGATGAATGATAATTGTCCGAAATATATAATATTTGTTCATGATTTTACTATTTTAAGTTATTGTGTATTCCTTAAGACTTGCTTATTATATTGTGTAGTGTAATGTATCATATTGATACGATCTCCCGCCTCGTAATACATGCAATATTTATCGTTGGCTATTATTCAGACATTTTAAATAAATATATATATATATTTGTATTAACCATGTATCTCTATCACTCTGAGATCCAGTGGGCATATATATTGTATGGTTTGTCACTTTTTTAGACTTTTTTGTATGATATGCTTATTTCTAGTGACTGTATAATGAAATGAATCATGATCCCATATTATATAAGAAAATTGTTGAGTTAGATTCCTGACAAATAAAAATACATTGTGTATAATAATAATAATGATATAACATCTACATACGCTTAAAAACACGTGCCTCATGTCTATCTCTAGATAAGTCTTCCGTGACAAGCTAACACTACGACTATTGAAGTTACATTTTTATATCGTGGATGTGGTCGAGTGGTCTAGAGCGCTAGACAGGAGGCTAAGCGAATGGTGCTGTAGTGTATCAAAGGTGTGAGTTTGAATCCCGCTTAGGAACGGACAAAAATTTGTCAGTAACAAATCTAACTCCAACACTGTTTGGTTTAATTTTCAGACTTTTAAAACTGACGTGGATAGGTCGTGTGGTCTAGCGCCGGTAACAGTGCAGCCGATTTTGTGTCACAATATCTCAGTAGCATGGGTTGAATCCCGGCGTGGGAACAACAAAGAAAAATGCGAAAGCAAATATACAGATCTAACATTGTTTGGTTAATGTTTAGACAAGTTATGTATATTTATAGTGACTGAATAAATAGTCAATGATAAGTCTTACAGGGCGATGGATCATTTAATATGATACAGTACAGTACAAAATATAATAAATTACAAGTCAACAAGAGGCTGTCACAACGACAGCAAACCGGATTTATTAATATTTATTTGTGTCCTGGCAATATCACAAGAACCATTACTGATGAATGGTGAAAGTGAAAATCGTCAATATCAAATTTGACCTCCATTTTGTCATCAGTATCAACATCTTAAAATTTGAAAAGCTTAGATTGAATGGTTCATGAGTAAATGCAACAACGTGAATGGAAACGCCATTTCACAATCTTTCAAGAACCATAACTCCTGAACGGTAAAAGTCAAAATCGTCATTTTTGAACTTGACCTCTTATTTGCCATCAGTAACAACATATAAAAATTTCAAAAGCTTTGGTTGAATGGTTCATGAGAAAATGCACGGACACGACTGGAAACACCATTTTTCAATCTTTCAAGAACCATAACTCCTGAACGGTAAAAGTCAAAATCGTCATTATTGAACTTGACCTCTATTTTGTCATCAGTAACAACATATTAAAATTTGGGAAGCTTTGGTAAAACAGTTCATGCGTAAATGCACGAACACGACTGGAAACACCATTTTTCAATCTTTCAAGAACCATAACTCCTGAACGGTAAAAGTCAAAATCGTCATTATTAAACTTGACCTCCATTTTGTCATCAGTAACAACATATTAAAATTTGGGAAGCTTAGGTAGAACAGTTCATGCGTAAATGCACGGACACGACTGGAAACTCCATTTTTCAATCTTTCAAGAACCATAACTCCTGAACGGTAAAAGTCAAAATCGCCATTATTGGACTTGATCTCCATTTTGTCATCAGTAACAACATATTAAAATTTGGAAAGCTTAGGTAGAACAGTTCATGCATAAATGCAGGGACACGACTGGAAACTCCATTTTTCAATCTTTCAAGAACCATAACTCCTGAACGGTAAAAGTCAAAATCGCCATTATTGAACTTGACCTTCATTTAGTTGTCAGTAACAACATATTAAAATTTTAAAAGCTTTGGTTGAACGGTTCATGAGTTAATGCACGGACAACATTTGATTCCCGCCCGCCCGCCCGACCGACCGACCGCCCGCCCGACCGCCCGCCCGCCGTACATCCCCAAATCAATAACCGACATTTTTGTCACAAAAATCCGGTTAAAAAGGGTACTACATCACCATAAAATAACTATAAAATGAACTAATATTAGATATTTTGGATAACAGATATCCTTCTTAGGTAATAGCACGATGTAAAATGAATCACGTCAATCTATTAAAATCAAACACTATCAAAATCTTAAAATGTATACAATTCAAGCGAACATCACACACGCTGGTACAATTTTAAAATTTCAAAACACATAATAAAGACTACAAAGATATGCCAGAATAAAAATAGTTATTTGCGATGTGAACTTGCACAACTCTAAATTTCTAAAGGTCGTGACAGTTAGATGTTCCAACAACTGCATGGATAGTAGTCCCCAAATAAAAAAAATGCCCTAACCGATCCAAGTTGGTTTATTATTTCAAATCTGACAACGGTAAAGCAATTGGAACAGAAACTACATATTTAAGTCTCCCAAAAGAATAGCAGTTTAATAATGATTAGAAAAATAAGTAAAATTTTGATTATCAAGGTAAAATAATTGAACGTTGCTGCGTACTTGTATATCCATCCTAAATGAATGGAGCCCTTTACCAAGTCAGGAATATGACAGTTCCATTCGTTTTTTATGTGTTTTGTCATTTGATTTTGCCATGTGATTAGGGACTTTCCGATTGTATTTTCTCTGAGTTCAGTACTTTTGTGATTTCAATTTTTTTTTTGAATGCGCATATATGGTTGCTCTGTCTCGCCAACATACTGCATGCCACATCGACTGAAGGAGGTATACAGCATTCTGAGTTGTGCAAGTTACATTGCAAAATATCGTGTACACAGACCCGGTCGAGTGGCAAGTAAATGTTTGAGTATTTAGTATTTGTTGACAAGTCAGAAATCGTCTGTTACCACGTGACTTGCACCGTCCTGCAGTTGAACAGCTTTTACTTAAGGAGACGTCAGCTATTACAAATAAGTCTTTCAGACTTGCTGGTCTCCGAAAAGCTAAGACAGGAGGATTGGAAAAGATCTTGGATTTTGGCAATAATTGGCACGGATCAAACGTTAAAGCTTAGTAAAGGCGAGATTGTATGTTAGAACAAACGGAACTATTTGGCTGCACCTCTTCCGTTTGTACTGGTACAGGTCATTGCGGTTGTAATTGTTAGTACGCGAAAATCCCTATGTCCAATTTCTATATATATATATATCAGTTCGTCCATATCATGTGAATACTGTTTCATTGCAAATCATATCCAATTATTTACTTCTTACTCATCAAATTGTCTCTTAGATCAACAGAAAAATATATGAATTCAGAAATAGATATATTAAGATGTGGTATGAGTGCCAATGAGCTATCCCCGAATAACCAATCCTAAGGAACATATATGAGATGTTAGTTATCCACGAAATGTTTGATTTGAGAATTATAGGAACTATACACATTTGATGCATAAACTGAACCGAAGCACTAACAATCTTTACAAAAAGTAATGATCGTAGTCTTACAATAAGATATGTTGTAATCCCAATTAGTAACAAAAAAATACAGTATGAACAAAAACTATTAATACCATTTTCTTTCTACAAAAAAGTTGAGATTTCGATTAAACGGTATCAATTGTATCAATTTTCTAATACAAAGTTTTAACTGTTAGTTTTCTAGCTAACATGAGTTCCAGAGGAGACCCAAGATATGCCCAAATCATTGTTTTTTACTGCGATGTAGCACAGAATGTAGCCAGGGAATTTGCATTATTAACCATAAAAAGGAACAACTATTCAGATTGGTTAGAGTTTCTTCGCCAAAATATTCACAACATATATCACTTGTGGAAAAATAACACACCTTGCTGCCAGTGCTCCCACAACAGTTCTAGAGTGTCAAACCGAAAACCAATATTGCAGCAAAAACAAATAAATTTGCTTCTTACGACCGATGGTCCGGCTAATCCAGATCACTGTAAGAGGGGTGATGAGCAACACTGTCTATGCAAAGTATCTGTAATTCCAACATGCAGCATAGAAAGTATTGATATTTCCCTCTTAGTAATCTTATTAAGAAATTGTGATGGCACCAAACAAGATTATGAGAGGTACAAGGATATCTTGAGGGCTATAATCGAAGTTCGTAATGAGTTTGCACATGCTGCAAAAACAGATTTAGGAGATGAAAAGTGTCAGCAATTATGGGGAAAACTCACAAAGGCAGTTCTTAAACTAGCTGAACTTTCTTCAGCACAGCAAAATATTTCTGTCGAAATGGTCCAGCAAAAAATGAAAAAATGTCAAGAACGGTATGGTACTACAGAACAGATGGACAGAGTAAGTTGCACATGTACATGTACTAGTATAGCTAGGTTTTATCAATTTTTCGTAGGAAATCATTCGTGGAATATAAGGATCAAAGAAAATGTAATAACTAAGATCGTTTGCTCTTCTGTTTTATTATGTCATTGCCAAAAAGTTAACATCGAACATGTATTCAACATGAAAAGTACGATTAGTCCGACACGTGTAAAAGAGAGGCGTAGGATACCAGAGGGACAGTCAACTCATATATCGAAAATAAACTGACAACACCATGTCACATGATACATGTACATATGATTTTGTTTCCCTTTTTTTTTTTATATTTTCTTAGATGCCTGCTGCTCAGTGCTACGTTTTCTGTAAATTTTAATTTCTTTGGCTTTTTATTTATTATCCATGTTGTTGGTTTTTTATCAATTTAAAGTTGTTTATTCCCTTGTTAAATTCCGAATCTTCTATTACCATCTGACTAACATAAGTCATGACTGTTTTTATATGTTAACGTACATTTGTATGTTTCGAAAATTGTTAAAAAAAAATACACATAAACTTACGATTACAGTTCATATCCATTAGAGACCACTCTGGTTTTTTTAAAATACTGACTATATCAGCATTCATTCTTTGGTGATCTATATCAAGTTTATACAACATGCATGTCAATGACTGCTTGTACTTGTAAAATGTCCTAAAGCAAGAAATTATTCACTGATCAAATCAAAGTCTTTTTTTGACAGTTTATTTCTATAAAAATTAAAGATTTTTATTTTCAAATATATAATAATCTGCGTCAATTATTTTATTGAAAATGTCAGATTTTCATTATCAGATTGTCTTCATCAATTTATTCTGTATGACCTCGTCTCACGCGGTTAACGAGTATGTCACTCTGTTTGAAAAATTGGGTTTATCACTAGGATGTCAGTGGATTTGAAATAAACAAAGTTTTGTGAAATATTTGTTTCCCTCTATTCTTTTCTTTAAAAATATTCAATATAAACTTCGTGTGAATCTTTTTTTGTATTCATCGTTAAAAATTAGTCACAATGTTTGGGATATGTAACAATACGTCCTATCTTTCCAACATTACTTGAATTAAATAAAACTGTATAATCATTTAAATCACACTGGTATACAAACACTTACATGATGACATTACGATAATAAAAATTACTTCTTACATGTACTGCAAATATAAGAAACCTTGAAATGTATGCTTTTTACCAAAATTGAAAAGTTTGATCACGTTTATATAAGGCTATGGCTATATTTGTAAAATATTAAAATTTGATACGCCTATAGTTAAATGGGATCATAGAGTTTGTTTGTAATTGATGATATAATATCGTTTTGTTATGTAATTACCACCGGTGAATCTGTATTGAACATTTAGATTATTTTGATTGTTTAAACTATTTGTGTACGTGATATGGTTGACAATTTACAGTTTAAATGATTTGAGAGGGATCAAATGAACTCATGTCAGATATAATTGAAGATATCCTTCATCCATCATGTCCAATAAATTCAGTTTATTTCAAATGATATTCATAATACTAAAATTACGACGACCAATTTGTTAGCCGTCATGGGGTAAAAAAAAACAAATCAATGAATTCAATTTTATATATAGCCAATATAGGACAATGGTGTTGATTAAAAATTACACCATTCCTGACCCTTTTGTTTTCCACATAGTTCATATTGCCAATAATTAAAAAACAATACCGATACCAATAGTATATTCACCTGATACCTATGACCTTATCTGCATGTTCCGCATCTAAAAGACGCACCACCAAACGGCGTATATAGGATTTGCTATATATATATATACACGGGTCGTAATCATAGGATTGACATTGTTAAATTCAATCAATGTCATATTCTTTCCTATTGTATTATTTTTATCAGTATGACTTTACAAGATGACAACACGAATCCTAAAAATCTAGACTTAAAATAAGGCTAATAGGTACAGTTACAACTTTGTTAGTCGTCATGACGTTAAAATAGCGAATCAAAAAATTCAACTTTATTTATAACTAATACAGGACAATGTTGCTGATTAAAATCTACTCCATTCCAGGCCTTTTTGTTTTCCAAATAATTTATATTATCAAATTTTGATAAGTTCACGGTCGACGGGTTTAAACAGAAAGATTTTGAAATCAGTGAAAACTGTGCATTTTATAATCAGCATGACTTTATCAGATGACAATACCAATAGTAAAAATACTGGCTATAATAAGGTTTAAACATAGTTATATACTTTTATTCAGTTACGAAATCACGGTTGTGTTAACGTTATATTGGTTTTTTTTTTATTTTTAAGGCCGAACAGTACTGGGAAAGTTTACGACATCAAATAGTCCACGACACCGTGAAGGCTTTACAGAGGTCAATGTCTGTAAGCAAGAACGATTGCTCAGGTAAACTTGTTCAAACGTTTACCATTAAAACATTGGTTAGACGGATAAAATAGCCTTACAAAACAAACCTTGTTGGCGTAACCTGTTTTTAAAACTGCATTTAGAGTAATAACAATTAATCCTTCAGTTTGTTTGTTTGTTTGTTTGGGTTTTTTTTAACTACTTATCTTTAATATTTGAACATCGGTAAACTTTTGTTGCCAACAGTTGCAGAACAAAATGTAATTCTCATAAATGTCTTTCCATTGACATGTCAGAACAGCGTTCCATAAACGAATATTGTCTAAAATATATATTTTGATCGTTTCTCTTTTATGTCTTTCATTCGTTTATAAAAGGGGCGAAAGATACCAGAAGGACAGTTAAACTCATAACTCAAAAATAAACTGACAACACCATGGCTAAAAGCTTAAAAGAAAAAAAAGTTCAATAGACACAACAAAGAAACTAAAGACTTAACAACACGAACCCCACACAAAACTGTGGGTGATCTCAGTTGCTCCGGAAGGTTAAGCAGATCCTGCGCCACATGTTACATATGTCGTTTGACTCATGTTATTACAAATCTGATACATAGTCTAATTCAGTAGGTAAAATTCGTGGTGAAAAGGAGAAGTGGACTGTAGTTACGACATGAAAAACATATCCAATATAATCTGTGAAACGGTTATTCCATAACGGTCAACCAACTCGTGGTGACATCCGTAAAAAAACGACAAAGGAATGATTTTAACTTCTCTGTTTGGAACATTTCGTTTAATAGCTTCCTTGTGAGCAGCAACCCTCTATCTAGTAAATCATGATAGGAAATACAAACCCGGAAACATCGTATCAATTGGGAGATATATACGCAGTACGCAGGCGCTGGTATGTTGGAACATAGAAATGGAAAGTTTAAATAGGGAAGTTAAAATCATCTCTTTTGTCGTAAAGTTTTTTTTTATCAACCAACCCTGTCAATTTCTAGTTTTAAGTCAGGATATAAGTCAGATTTAACTTATCTGTTGTATCCTTCATCTCTCGTTCAATATGATAGATGCGTTCAACATAGTCACCAAGTTTTATTTTATTTAGTGAGAGAACATCATCTATATAGCGGAAAGTAACGTTAAAGGATATTGCTAGCTTCTTCTCTTTCTTTCTAAGAAGTTCCTGTATGAAGTCAGTCACATAATAAAAAAAGAAGCAAATCGGCAAGAAAAGGAGCACAATTGGTTCCAAGTGGAATGCCGACAGTCAGTTGAAAACACGTCCTCCAAACGTAATACATGTGTTGTCAATTGAGAAATCAAGCAACTTGATTATATTATACGATAACTCAAAATGTTTATAATGTTTCTGATATTTTTTGTGACAAAACGTGCGTATAATACAAGTAACACATTGTTCTTACAGGAGTGCAACTGGCAGAAACCTTGCAACTAGAGAAAAATAGTTTATTCAAAAAATTCCTACCAGGACAAAAATATGACGATTATTGGTTTGTACTTCGATCACCCGGCTTATTAGAATATTATACAGTAGGTATATGGTTATTGTTGAATTTGTAATGCTTTCATCTGTATCCAAAATATTAATGAGCCCTTAGACAACATTTAAATTGGATGTTCCTTTTCTGCCTCTACAAAACTTTGTAACGTAACTCTTTTAATTAAAAGTGTCGTCTTATTCAAAGCTCAGTTTCCTAGCTCCACTTTATATATTTTGTTTTGGTTAAGTAACTTTTATGTATTTTCTTTTTAAGTGTTGATTTATAAATATTTTGGTATCGAGCATCATTAAAAAGACGTGCATAATTTGTTTTTAAATTTAAATAGTGTGAGTGTTACATATTCTCGTATATTTGAGTGTGATTTCGCATTACTATAAGACGTATTACGGTACTTTTTTTTCCCAAATTCATGTATTTAGTTTTGATGTTATATTTGTAATTCTCAGCGGATTTTGTCAAACGTCCTGACGTCTTTTCTATTATATGCATGTGTTACGGTAAAGGAAATTAATCACCGACTTCATTTATTAGATTTAATTTGGTTCAACGTAATCTGTGCGATATTTTATGTTTGCAGTTAACCCAAAATATACCGGACATAGCTATATAATATAGTTACTTGTCTAATTGTTACCTAAGTTTGATTAATAAAAGAGGGACGAAAGATACCAAAGGGACAGTAAAACTCATAAATCGAAAATAAACTGACAACGCCAATATAATAAGTATTGCAATTTTTATTGTTATTAAATGTAATATCAGTATTTAGTACAAATATAATCTTAAATCAATCCTACTTCTATCTTATTTTTTAGAAATAGTTTTAGTCATTCAAATGTGACTGCATCTGAAATTCTAACACAGAGCACAAAAATTGACGCCACATTTTTTTTTTAAATGTTCTGTACCAAGTCAGGAATATGGCCATTGTAATATTATAGTTCGTTTCTGTTAACGTTGTGTTGTGTCGTTTGTTTTGTCTTATATTTGGGTTTTAATTCACATTACTATAAGACGTGTCACGGTACTTTTCTATCCCAAATTCATGTATTTGGTTTTGATGTTATATTTGTTATTCTCGTTGGATTTTGTCTAATGCTTATGTCGTTTCTGTGTGTGTTACATTTTAATGTTGTGTCGTTTTTCTCTTATATTTAATGCGTTTCCCTCAGTTTTAGTTTGTTACCCCGATTTTCCCCCCATCCATTTACGAGTTTTGAACAGCGGTATACTACTGTTGCCTTTATTTTAGCAAACGTGGTCTTAAGATTATTATTTTTTAAATCTACTTTATATTGTATATATTTATTCTAAAATAAATATGCAGATGGATTATTTAATTCTTTGATGTACAGAAGTACATCTACGTACCTTTACCAATTTTATAACAAAAATGAAAAATCGCAAAAAATCTAGAGAGCTGACGGTTTGTGGGATATAATATATTTTGATATAAATATTCAAAAAAAAGAAAAATATTTGTGATATTCTGTAAAATATGTAAAAAACGTTTTAAATTGAATATCATGTCTGAACCTTATTTTCTCTAAGATTAAACAAATAGATAAAACGTTTTTAAAATGCTTTGGCATATACTGTATACGATACGTACAATTTTACTGACAAAAACATACTACAAATATTATTGAGAAAGTGTTTTTTATTTTATTTTTTTCCATTAATTTCACAAGAAACGAAATAACTGTGCATGCTCTCGAACATAAGTGATGAAAAAATAGTGAAATCACAAAAAAAATGAACTAAAAGGAAAATCTAATTGGAAAGTCCATAATCACATGACAAAATCATGACAAATGTCAAAACACATCAAAAACGAATGGACAAGAACTATCATATTCCTGACTTATTACAGACATTTTCAAATGTAGAAAATGGTGGATTAAACCTGGTTTTATAGCGCTAAACCTCTAACTTTGATGACAGTCTCATCAAATTCCGTTATATTTACAATGATGCGTGAACTTAACAGTCATATTAAATAAAATAGTCAAAATATGGGGACAGCAGTCATCATCATGTAACAATTTTAAAAGAAACAATTTAATAGAACACAAACACGTTCATTGATTCGCGTGTCAGTAAATATAGAATCTGTACTTTCGCAACTTTCCTGAATGATTTAATTTCATCTTTGGTTCTAAAGTCATAAAAAGTACAAAAGATGTTGCGCCAAAGTTCACACCTCAGACATACTCTAAAGTAAATGTCCATAAGACGGTTGATGAACAGCAACCTGGAGACAGCAGTCAAGACTAGTGTATCCTGCATAAGACAAAGCATCCCTTGAATGAATGCCGAGTGTTCCGAGCCAAATCAATTGAGGAACGCAAGGAACTGTTAAGACAGAATTAGGTGTGCTATAAGTGTTGTGAGTCAACCAAACACAGAAGTCAGGACTGCAACGCAAGTGTCAGTTGTAATGAGTGTGGAAGTGAACGACATACCAAAGCACTGCACATCATTAGACCACAACAATCTGAAAGTTCCCAGTTCAGCTCACCTAGACAAGCCTACGACGGGGAGCAGACAGAGTCAGCTGAAACAAAGTTAACCTCTGTGATTTCGACCTACACAAAGATCTACAAAGATCATAAGAGCGAGAAATCTTATGCCAAGATAATACCTGTGGGCGTGTACCACAAGGACAAGACAGACAAAATTATCAGGATGTACGCCATATTTGACGACCAAAGCAACCGGTCTCTTGCCTCGGCTGAATTTTTCAGTCTGTTCAACGTTTGGAAAAAACTACTTCCTTACAACATGCTCCGGCTGAGTAGCTACTTCCGGGAAAAGAGGAAAAAATTTCGTAATAAAATATGTACATGGTGATGTACAATTTTATCTGCCTACATTAATTGAATGTAATAATATTCCCAATAATCGAGACGAAATTCCTACTCCTGAAGTCGCAATGCATCATCTTCATTAAAAAGAATTCAGATGAAGCATTCCACCAATAGAGTAGCGTTGTCAAATTATACTCTTAAGTATACCCCCGCTTTGAAAAAAAGGGGGTATACTGTTTTACCTCTGTCTGTCCTTCTGTCAGTCTGTCAGTCCATCAGTCCATCAGTCCGTCAGTCCGTCAGTCTGTCAGTCAGTCCGTCCGTCCCATGAATATTTTTCGTCACATTTTTCTCAGGAACTACACTACCAGGATTTCTGAAATTTGGTTTCAGGCTTGATATAAGTCAGCTATACTGAGTGATGCGTTTTCAGATTCATCACTCGACAACTTCGAAATCCCCTCACAAAATGTTATCACACCCTATAAATGTATATTTGTTTCCATTTGAAGTACATCAAATACACATGTAAGGATTTTTTATAACCAAAAAACTTTAAATTGCTTGAAAATAGTACGTCTTCATGTAAGACCTCCTTCAATGGAAAAACCTCCATTTTTAGCTCACATGGTCCAAAGGGCCAAATGAGCTTTTCTCATCATTTTGCGTCCATCGTCCGTTGTCGTTAACTTTTACAAAAATCTTCTACTCTATAACTACTGGGCCAAATTTAACTAAACTTAGCCACAATCATTATTGGGGTATCTAGTTTCAACATATGTGTCCGGTGACCCGACCAACTAACCAAGACGGCCGTCATGGCTAAAAATAGAACATAGGAGTAAAATGTAAGTTTTTGCTTATAACTCTGAAACCAAAGCATTTAGAGCAAATTTGACCGAATTAAAATTGTTTATCCGGTCAAAATATATCTGCCCTGAAATTTTCATATAAATCGGACAACCCGTTGTTGGCTTGCTGCTCCTGAATTGGTATTTTAAGGAAGTTTTGCGGTGTTTGGTATTTATCTTGAATATTATTATAGATAGAGATAAACTGTCAACAACAATAATGTTCAGCAAAGTAGGATCTACAAATAAGTCAACATGACCAAAATGGAGTTAAAGCCCTTTATAGTCATGTGAAACCAATTTTCGTAAATGTTTGTAAAAAAATCTTCACCTCTGACAAAACTTGGCCAAATTCTACTAAATTTAGCCATAATCATTATTAGGGTATATTGTTTAAAAAAAATGTGCGGTGATCCAGCCAATCAACCAAGATAACCGCCATGGCTAAACATAGAAATAGAGGTAAAATGTAGATTTTGGCTCATAACTCTGAAAGCAAAGCATTCAGAGCAAATTTGACGAGGGATTTCAATGTTAAATAAGTCAACATGTATCTGCCCTAAAATTTTCAGATGTATTTGACAACTAGTTGTTGGGTTGCTGTCTCCAATTGGTAATTTGTTAGGAAATTTTGCCGTTTCGGGGTTATTATCTTGATACTATTATAGATAGAGATAAACAGCAATAATGTTCAGGAAAGTAAGATCTACAAATAAGTCAACATGACCAAAATGGTCAGTTGACCCCTTAAGACGTTATTGCCCTTAATAGTATTTTTTTATAGTTTTTATTAGTTTGGCAATTTTACAAAATATTTTCCTCTGTAACTCAAGGGCCAAGTTTATTATAGATGGAGAAAATTGTTAGTAGCAAGAATGTTCAGTACAGTAAGATCTACAAACACATCACCATCACCAAATCACAATTTTGTCATGAGTTCAGTGATGTCCTGTTTAATATGTTCATAGACCAAGGTGTGCGACACAAACTCTTAAGAGCCTCTAGTTAAACACAGACTCATATAAATTTTACTTTGAAAAGTTATGATAAGTCTGATAAATCAAATGAGTATGTTATTGCCTTTAATACATGATATATTATATATTAAGACATTTAAGAAGTAATTTGTTGCAATATTACAATTTTTAAAGCCCCAAATGTTAATAGTTGAAATATTTAAATTTTAACGTCAAAATTCAACACTGGAAGTTGAATATAATATATATATCCTATTGTCATGAAACATTGTCAGCCTTCTCATTATCATGATTATTATTAAACTTTCGTCATCGCAAGTTTTTTTACAGATTGGTCAAGTCTTTCTACCCTTATAGGCCTGGGAACACAGTTACTGGTTCCAAGTTTATTTCCACAAATTACCAGTATGGGGATAAAATAACACTATAAAAAAATGATTCATGAATTTGAAAGAAAATAAGTGATTTGGTCCAGCTGACAAAGGTTAAAAAAAAACATTTCGGAAGCTGGTAAAAAGATTTCAAGACTTTTTAACTTGTAATATTGAGTTAAAGCCAATGTAGGCTTCTATAATTTTGATATAACTTGTCGCAAAAGTAGTACAATACACTGTGAAGGTATTTTTGAGAAAGCGTAGGTTTGAATTTTTTAATTTTCATTTATTGTCTAAAAGAAATGCAGTAAGAAATAACGGTGTTCTCCGACCAAAGAAAGGCAATCATTCAACTGTTGATTTGCATCATTTAACTTGTGTGGTGTCTGTCCCAAATTCATGTATTTGGTTTTGATGTTATATTTGTTATTCTCGTGGGATTTTGTCTGATGCTTGGTCCGTTTCTGTGTGTGTTAGTTACATTGTAGTGTTGTGTCGTTGTTCTCCTCTTATATTTATGCGTTTCCCTCAGTTTTAGTTTGTTACCCCAATTTTGTTTTTTGTCCATGGATTTATGAGTTTGAACAGCGGTATACTACTGTTGCCTTTCTTTATCTAATCTAATGAAGCCATTGTTTTAAGTTTTGCAAAATCAATTAGGAACAAATAATTTCAAAAAGTAGTCAACTTCCCATTTCCACTAAAACACTGCACTAACATGAATATGAAATAATGTGATATCATTGCCAATAAGGACGATAATATAACGGAAACAAAGTTACATAGATGATAATAAGTCAGTGTACGGCATTCAACAATGGACACTACCATTAACGTATAGAAAGGTGTAACAAGCCCTGACTTGATAACATTTGAAATAATTTAATAAAGGAGTACATGTACAAATTAATAAACAAACAAAAAATATGAAAAGCAACATAATTTAAGTGTGTGCATGCGTACGCAAGGTAAATAACAAATGCCTTTCATTTAAACTATTTGAAAAATATTGTTTCAATTAAACTGCCTCAGTGGTGATATGGTAGCTCCTTCGCCTGGAAATTCTAGGCAAACCAAATACTTCAAAAAGAAAGAATGTTTGACTCTACATACATGACATACGATGTCCGGTATTATAAAAGAGGGACGAGAGATAACAGAGGAACAGTCAAACTCATAGATTTAAAATAAACTGACAACGCCATGGGTAAAAAAGACACGACAAACAGACAAATAATAGTACAGAAGACAAGATAAAATGTCTTACCTTAAGCTCTAGCATTTAGGTCTAGTACCACGCATGATAAATAATCATATCGTGTTTACAATTGTCGTTCTGAGTATGCATTTAATTTAACGTTAAACCGCCATCATTTGGACATCACAGATAGCTCCGAATTCATTGTGCATGTTACGTAGTCAACTCATATACCTATAACCTGCATTAAGGCGAAGTGTACGTAATATAACTACTCAAAAGATTTTTTAAAATTTTAATTGAGGATTCTGCTTGTACAAATACATCAGAATATAAAATAAAAAAGGGGGTAACCGTTTTCGTTTTTCAGATACAAGCTGTTGAAACTTACAGCATGATACGCCAGATTTACAAAGGATATATAGGGAAAATCATAAAAAAGGGCAGATATTTTTACTTTATCATAATTTTCTAATTTGTTAGGCAACAGAAATTTTTTTAAGTTCGAAATGAAATTAAAAAATAGACGATGAATCCATTGGTGCAAAGAAATTAGCAACCGTGCTAGTTTTCTAGATATCTTTTGTTGCAGTTTGATTTTTAGTGTAAAATTATAAAATATTCGGCGACGTTATTGATGTCTACTGTAACGTCACCACAAATTCTTACTTTATAACACTAGTATACCCATTGTATCGTATAGTGAGTGCGTGATTCATATTATCCTAAGTATTGGAAATGCTTATAATATAAAGCGTTATCGGTTGACATGCGGTTGACAATGACAACTGAAAAATGTTTATTGAAATTTCTGCTGCCAAAAGAAATGCAAATTTGCAAATAAATATACTGCAAGTGAAAGAAATTTACTGTATAGACTTTAGCTCCATCTTTTTTTTTAGAGAGAGGGTTCCACATCGTTTTTGAAATATTTGTATTGTTCTAATAATTTGAAATCAAATATCGAGTAGTTGTCCAAAAAAGTACAGAATGATTCTATATATATTTAAAAACTTCGGTTATGATATTAGGATCGCTTCTTTTCACCTCATCATTTCTTGCGGTCATCCTCATCATTTCCGTCGCTATGCCAGGTATTGCGTACACAACCCATTCTATTTGTCAGGTTCACACACGAGCACGAGATTCTACAATTTTACTAGAAAATTTGCTGTCTCGATAGCTTTCCCTTTTATTTAAGTCAACGACCAGGCATTATACATGGTATAATGTTTGCTGGAGCTTCATTAACATAAAAAATAATTTTTGACACAGAAATTCACAGCTATAGGTTATCATACGGCCTTCAACAATGAGCAAAGCCCATACCGCATAGTCAGCTATAAAAGTCTCCGAAATGACAAGGTAAAACAATTCAAACGAGAAAACTTACGGCCTTATTTATATTTAAAAAAAAGAACTAAAAACAAATATGTAACACATCAACAAACGACAACCATTGAATTATATATCAGCTTTCATTTACTTCATGACCTTAAAATAGCTCCAACTGTAAAGGCAATGATATTAAAATCTGTTTAAAGGTAAACAGAAGATACAAACCAAGCTTCCTAATGATCAAAATATAAGACTGCTTTTACTATATCCAATGTAACTATACCTATATGGTGTATGGATCGCAATTCTGAAAAAAAAACCTCGTTTGTTAAGATTTCAAGATTTCAAGATGTTATCGTAAAGCAACGCTCTGATAAATATTTGTGTAACATAAGGTAAATATACAATAATAAACAAAGTTTATTATACAATGGTAAAATTTGAAAGCACAAAATAATAAAAATAATTCATACAAATCAATATGCATGTGTCAAAGTAAATATTTTGTGAATTTTTTTATGAGAATTAAACGCTCCATCACAATTTTCATCACAGCGTTGCATTACATTAAAAACAATTAACTCTTAAATTTAAGGCGGATCCTGGTGAAAAAGACGTTATGCCGTTACACAGCATTAACGTTTTAAAGGTAAGCTTACACAGATGAATTATCTTTCTTAATATAACACTTGTATGTAAGTAGCAATTTTTGTATAGCTCAATTTGAGAAATTCACACCATTGGTAGGATATTAGTTACCTTATCGTGCTTTATCATCTTCAATGAGACTTCCCTGTTTTGTTGGCAAACATGCCAGTAACAATGGAAATATATCAAACATGTCAGAAACAAAATTCTTGTGCAACATCTATATTCTAATTTTAATTTGATGTTGTGCGTTTCTGGTGTTGATTTGACGACATTATAACACTTGAATATAATCAATTCACTTTTCAATTTTGATGCATTACTTCCCATAACAATCATTTCGTTTTTGGCTAGGATATCTTTTCTCATTTCAAGAATTGCTGTGGTTTGCACAATTTTCGATTTCTTGGGTTTTTTTGGGGTTTTTTTTTTTGATACTTTCTGTTACTCGACAAAAGCTGTCATTTCAAATATTTATATAAAATTGGAAGAAATCACAAAACCTGTAAAGAAACTATACTTTAGCAAACCTGCATTCTCTTTGCATTATCAAAAATAATCGTTCAAGGGTAAATTCAATTAAAAGACGAAACTGATCATATCAGACAGCCATATTGAGTATTTTTAGATCTCGTTCTGCTACAGTTTCAAACATAATAGACAAAACCTGAAGAAGAAAAAAAGGTGAACAATGGTCTTTAAAGGGCAATAACTTCAATGAGGAGACGTCTTAAGAGTTCAGCCATGTTGGCTTATTGCTAAAATCTCTAACTATCTGTTATTTTTTTTTTAAATTTGAACCGTTGGCAGTCTTCGGTTGTTCCAATTGTTTATTGGATGACGTTTGGACTAAAATACTCACGAAATGCTGAAATATATCATCGAGTCTGCATTTTTAGAAACTTATTTTAGACTTATTGTAATTTTTATATAAGTTTTAGCATGTTATAAATCAAATATGAGAATTTTAGACAAACCGGTCAACTTAATTTTCACAATTTTTTGTTGTGTTATTATCATAATGAAATAGATAAATTTGTTTTAGTTTTGCATAAAATTGAAGAAAATGTGACTTTTCCAATTTTAAGGTGGATCCCTACAGATATAGCAATTTTTTTTTCACCATTGAATTTTTCTTAAAATTTGCATACATATACTATGCAATGGCCTCTATGAAAATTTGAGTTAAAAAATAGTATGTCACCAGACTGGTTTCCATGGTAATGGTCACCAAAGATGGTACATCACGTGTATGCATAAATACATACCTGATGTAGAAACTCTGGATTTTTTCAAGCCTATGAAAGTATTTTGAAAGGTTTGTTCTTCATTTATTACAAAATTATTATTTAAGATGTAAATAAAACACAAATAATGGCAGTTTTATTCATTTTCATTGATTTCGGCTCCAATTTCATCAACACTGCTCCACAAAAAAAACACAAATTTTGTTAAAAAATTCTATTTTTCGTAAATTTCAAAATTTCAAAAAAAAATGGTCCAATGAATATTTTTTTTAATTTGATATAGGATGGCCATAACAATGAGCTTTTAAAATTTTTTTTTTTAAAATATGGGTCACCAGACTATTTTTTGCCCGAAAAACGTTTTTGTGACCCCTAACGAAACAGTGTTCAACAGCAGTTTTTTGTATCTATCTTTCACCATCGTTGATCAAAGTGTGACATATGTTGTCATATCCTTTGTTAAACTAACACAGAATAATACAGTTTCACAAGGATATCAAATGAGAACAATTTTGTGGTTTCTATGAATAACGGTTACCATGGCAACAGGACATGAAGTTGGAAAATATAAGTTTTTACATTGTTCTGATGTGCAAGAGTTACAACCTAACAGACAATAGCAGATCAAATACCATGATTTCAAAACAACACATGGCTTCTATGTAGATGTAAACAAATATTATGATACATTGTAATGCAGCTTATATTAGCATTACTGTGGTCTTAAATGAGCAAAATAAATTACTCAGAAGTTAGCGAAAATCACCAAATATTTTTTTTTTTAAATTATCCATTCATAGATAACAGTCATGCAAGTAAATGGATTAAAAAAGACTTTGTCACCTTTTCCTCAATAAATGATTTAAGTTTGATGAAGCATAATGATAATACATTATATATTCCAGTTGTCATAGTAACATAACCAAAAAATGATGAAATTATAACTTTTCAAAGGTTTTTCAAATTTCTTTATTTTGAATGCCTCAATAATCAAGCAAACATATAACTATTATATTTACAAATATGTAAATAGTTTACTCCTCTGATTCAGTAAAGTACTGATTGATAGTCATAGCATTATCAGAGTTCACTTTGTTCTCAGTCAAAATTGTCAATCCTTCCATATTGAATAGTGCATGATGCTCCCAGTCAGATATATCATATTACTATTAGTGGCAATTCTTTTCTTTTAAAATCTTTGTTTTCTGGTTATCTGTTTGCCTCTCTAATTTCTTATTCATACTTTCCCAAATTTTCGGCGTAAATTTTCCTGGGGAACATTCTGATGCTGCATTTACCTGAAAGTTTAATTTATTTATTTGTAATTAAAAGGTGTAATATATACTTATAAACTACTAAATCTATATAATATTTCAGTGAGTGCAAAATTAATTCAATCATGCATTACAACATCAATTTAAAAAGATTATATTATACCTCACTAACAAAAGTACTCATTAAGAGTTTTATAATATGATATATGGCCAGGTTTTTGAAGTGATTGCAATAATTAGGTCAGCTAATGGGTATGCATTTTATATTGCTTCTGCATATGAAGGACATCCTTTTTAGTGGTTTTTGTTATGTGTACAATGGCAATTTGGAATGCAATAATTGACAATATGTATGATATAGGGAGCATTATAGTGTCCAATGCAAATTCAATTTATACATGTATATTTAATAGCTGTGACCTTTACCATTTACCTTAAATCAATACAGTTGAACTGTTCTTTTTGGTATAAATTTACCTATACAGCATGTGACCAAGTTTGAAATAAACATAAGTTATCTACATCACATAGTTATCTTCATTGTCATAATTGTGGCACATAAGAACCAGTGGCAGTCTTGATAAGATACTTTGTATTTAAATTATAAAATAAAGAACAAATCAATAGTGTAAAATGTGGATCACTGTGACCTTCTTTTGCCTGGAAGCTGAGTTACCAACTGAGACTCTGAGAGTGTATATATAAGTTTGGATGATCTGACACCTTTTAGTTGCTGAGATATACATTTTTTTGTATATGAAATTGGATGTTTAATGTAACCAAAGTCAGTGAAGTGGAAAATGTAGGTCAGTGACATCTGTGTACAAGTTTACATGATCCTACGTTTTATAGTTGAGTTTACTAAATATATTGTCCGAAAAGAAATGTTATAAATGCCAGGAACCAGTTTTACATCAGTAAAATGTTGTTATCTCCCTTAGTATCGGAAGTCACCTTAAGGACTTTATAAAAAAAACTTTTACTAATATTTTTTAGTACACGGAAATAAAACTAGTTGGTGAAAGTGAGTTTAAGGTCGTTATTGGAACCAAAAAATTAAAGCTTAAAGGTAAGATCAATTTAGATTCATTATTCAAATGTTTGTTCAGTACTATAGTACAATAATAATTTGAAAGGTAAAATAAAGAATTTTGCAAAAAAAATGTAATCTGCTTAAATGAGGTGCGAGTATGTAAGGAAATTTATCAAAACTGGTAAATGTGGTAGTTTGTTTCGGTTATTGCTTTTTGTTTTATTTCTGATTCGTCACATAAATTACAAATAATTCAATAAAAAACAGCTCGTGTTTATCTTTAAAATGTATTTCTATCGAAAGGAAATATACGTCCACAAATCCGAATTTTGAGGAAATATCTGAAATGTGAAGCTCACTTTACTCAAAAAGTAGCACACGAGCTGTTTTTTATTAAATTATTTGTAATTTATGTGTTATATAAATATTGCAAAAATTTGTACATTTTATTTTTACAAATACCTCAAATTTATCAAATGTTCATGAATGTAGAAAAAACGTCATTTTTAAAATAATTGCCCTATCTACGTTTTCATGAAAATTGGTATACATAATCTTATTACGTAATCAAACCAAATGTCATTTTAAAAAAGAGGGGTCCATGAACTCGTTTTCATGTTGTTTATCATCAACAACGTGTTCTATTGTTCTTCAATTTGTCTTTGTTCTATTACTTATATTACTATTACTGTTGGATTGTTTTATGTTATATCCACATAACGTGGCTCGGTACTTAAACATCCCGTCAACATGGTCAATGTGTTTGTATTATCTTTCATTTTTGCTGGTCTGTATTGTATATGCGACTTTATGTGTTTCTTTGGATCTTATACATGTAACGTGACTCTGTACTTTAAAAGGTCCTGTCATTATGTTATTGTTCTACAATATGTCATTATGATATATTTCTATTATGAATTAGAAAAAATGTTGAACCACAAACGTCAAAATCATTCAATCGCTTAGTGAAATGAACTATTTGTTGATTCTTATATATTCTATAGAACGTTTGGACAATTTTAAATCTCGGTCTATTTCTGAAAATAAATCTTACATACGTTTGATTTGTATGTTAACATTGCACATGTGAAATTTTAAAATTGTTTGTATAAACATTGACGACAAAAATATGTGATGTCAGACACGCGAAGCAATGAATATGTTTGTAGGACTTTGTAGATAGCTGTTGAGTGTTCTGTTAAATTGTTCCTTTTAAAAATGTTACACGATGATAACTGCTGTACCCATATTTTGACTTTTTTATTTATTGTGTCTGTTTAATTCACGCATCATTGTAAATATAACGAAATTTGATTAGACTGTCAAAAAAGTGAGAGGTTTAGCTTTTTTTACATTTAAAAATGTCTGTATCAAGTCAGGAAAATGAGAGTTCTTGTCCATTCGTTTTTGATGTGTTTTGTCATTTGATTTTGCCATGTGATTAGGGATTTTTCGTTTTGATTTTCCTCTGAGCTCAGTATTTTTGTGATTTTACTTTTTTCAAGTTTAATCAGTTTGAAATGTAAAAGAAGAGAGGGACGAAAGATACCAAAGGGACAGTCAAACTCATAAATCTAAAACAAACTGACAACGCCATGGCTAAAAATGAAAAAGACAAACAGAAAAACAGAAAAACAATAGTACACATGACACAACATAGAAAACTAAAGAATAAACAACACGAACCCCACCAAAAACTAGGGGTGATCTCAGGTGCTCCGGCAGGGAAAGCAGATCCTGCTCCACATGTGGCACCCGTCGTGTTGCTTATGTGATTACAAATCCGGAAAATAGTCTAATTCGGTAGGTCACATTCATGAAAGTAGCCGAAAACTGCATCTTTTCCCGATAAGTTACCGTTTGACGTCGCCAAAATAACAATTTAATTTAGCAACGTCATTACCTCCCCTGTAACTGTATCGGATGCCCTTAACACAATTTCATATTTATAATTATGATACGTTTTGTCCCATGTTTAAATTAATGAGGGTAGTGATTATGGGAATAGCGTCTGAAATGTTTTTGAACTCTTTCATGACTGTCAAGATTTTATTGTCATCGAGTTCTTATATGTAATGAACTTATTGCATAAATATTGTGTATTCCTTTATAACTTTTTCAGCTTACAGTGAAGAATCAAGAGAAAAATGGATAAAGGCTATAAAAGCAATTAAAAACCGTCAATTTAATCAAAAAATGTTTGTAAGTGAATTCACGTCATTGCAAAATATGGCATTTTTCCTTCAATTATTGTTCTACTCTCTAGTAAAAGCAATGACGTAATGATAACACTACCAGTCACTGGTTGTTTTTTTTAAATTATTTGCTTTCATTCCTTTTTCTCGTAGTGATTTTTTAATATTGTACTGCACTAATATCGTTATGGCACGTAAAAGAAGTATGTACTAAAGAGATCCAACAAATTATGGAAATCAAATGTGACTGTTCATAATTTTGCATATTAAGTATCAAATATCAAATAATAATATCCATATTAGAGGAAAGTAATTTTTTTTCAAAGCATATACAATGTATGTTTGGAACTAAAAGTATAATTTGTGTTAAGGATTTTTTAGATTTGTTGTCAGTTGATAATACTATCATACTATCTTCTGTTTTATCAAATTAGTATGATGTGCCGGAAAACATCATATACATACCAACAAATAACATAAAAGATATAATTCAAAACCTAAATAAGACAGCATTCATATCTTCTTTTTTTAATAAAGTATTTCTCTATTTTTTTCCTCTATAATTTTATCCTAAACTAAATAGAAAAATAAAATAAAAATATCGGGTCACTGTTCATGTAGGACCATAATCTGCCTCCAAAAGAAGAAAGCATTTTTGTAAAGTTTTTTTTTTCAGTTGAACTAATAGGAGAAAAAAGGAAATATCAAAATAAAAAAAAGGAATCTAATTATAGACATCGCTAAAATTTTACAATTTTTTAGTTTAAGTTTAGGTTATTTGAAAAATATTAAGAAATATAGGTAACAAAAAATATTTAAATTTCAACGCAAAAAGTTGTATTTTTTCACAAAAGGGAGATAATTTAGAGTTTATTCAATGAAATATTTGTATTCATTTCAGGGTAGTTTTTACCTCCCAGACGAATTAGCTGAAGAAGATGCTTCATGCTTTAATTCAACTGGACAGTCCATTGACGAAATCAAGGGTATCATATGGCCATGTGTTGATAGACATATGTGTCTTAGTTATTTTTTTAAATTTTAAGACATGGCATTTTGTCAAATTAAAGAATTCAGCTGTGCAGTCAAATACTATGAACACACTTTATTACGAGTAAAGAATAAAACACAAAAACCCTAAGAAAAACTGTACACATCCTGAAAACAACATTGCCCAAAAACATTACCTCTAAAATGGAAACCCCATAAATGAACGAAATATGTGATTCCAAAATGGTACACAAATACTGGTTAATTCATATCAACTGTAGTAGATGTCAGCTAATTGTTTTGTAGAACGTCGTATATGTTGAAAAAGTCCGACAAAGGACAAAGTATTATACAATGTTTAAGACAAATACCCGTGATTGATGAAATTTAAAAAAAGTGATAAAATGATCATAAATTTGTATATATACTGAGTATGATGCTGTGTTCGGTTCGATGATCTTGCGGTCTTTTTTCTGTGTTTTAAATAAGGGTTTCGTTCTGTTTAAGATGTTCCTAATATTTTGCTAAAAGAAGATGTTCATATAATTGCCATACAAATTTATTTATCAGCATTAGCATCACCAGAAGCAAGAAAGTCAGAGCGCATTTCTGAATTGTTTGGAGTTCCAAAAAAGTAAGATATTGATTCAGTTATATTGAGAATATAGCAACATGAATTTCAAATTAAATACAACATGTACAACAAGCATACAATTCATGGTCGATCGTTCATTGATTTGCTGTCGGTCCAGTAGCTCTTTTTTTTCATTTGTTATAAAAGTATAAAGAAGAAATTTGTTTTGATAGCGTAAATGTAATTAAGTACTTAATATAAGCATTTGCTTATGCACACTTTTACCCTAACGTCACAAAAAGTAGATGAATCTAATTATCATAACTAGTGTTGTCAAATCGTACAGTTTTGCCTAACCGGTCACTCGGATAATCGTTCGACCGATTAACCGGTTGACTGGTAGTTTAAGTTGATGTTTGGAGGCCTTATCTATCCACAGTACCCTCCATATAAAACGATGAATTGAAGTTTGTCCTTTGGCATTATAAGGCTTGTCTGTAAGGATTCCAGGCGAAGTTTGACCTTTAATAATTCAAATACACTATATCTACAATGGCGTTTGTAATAACTTCAGATTAAAGAAATAAGAAAACCTATTAATCTCGTCGAATTTAAATGTCTGAAATTGATGATTCTTTCATTTTCTCTTGATGTTTCATAAATGATATGGAGTTTTTTTTTTTTTAATTCGAAATTATAAAACCTGTTACCCGACCTATCAAGTATACACTAATTACATTCATGTTGATTTGCATTTCACAATAAATGAGTTAGCATTTCGATTAAAGAATAGCAAAGCTTGCACGATGGTGGCTGCACATTCAAAGTAGGTCTACACAATATTAGATCAAAAATAAAATAATGAAGTAAATCATAATATTTAATTGGATTACTGATTTAAAGTTACAAACATGTATACTAATTATGTTTACTTAAGATCTGGCTCCGATATGACTTGTAAGTTCTAATTAATTTTAGGTTTTTTGACAACACTAATTATAACGCCTATAAACCTATGCGCATTTAGTATCTCTCTTTAAAATATCCAATCTACCTCTATTATTTAGTAGAAGAAAAACATATTTACTTCATACCACATCTTCTTTTTTATATTTACTTTATAGCAAAACATGTTTTATTTCATTTCGACTATCACTTCTGTTTAACGGACTGTACACGGCATATTTAATAAATACTTAATCTAGATTAAAAAAAATACACTAATAAACTATGTTTTTTTCATTTCTTTAGCTAACCTAGCCCAAAAGGGTCAAGTGAGCTTTTCTCATCACTTAGCGTCCGTCGTCCATCGTCGTCCGATTTCATCCGTCGTCCGTCGTCCGTCGTTAACTTTTATAAAAGTCTTCTCCCCTGAAACAACTGGATCAAATCTAACCAAACTTGACCACAATCTTCCTTAGGGTATTTGGCAAAACATTTTTTTTTTTTTGGTCCTTAATGCTCTTCAACTTCGTACTTTATTTAGCCTTTTGAACTTTTTTGGATTCGAGCGTCACTAATGAGTCTTTTGCAGACGAAACGCGCGTCTGGTGTATATACAAAGTTTGGTCCTGGTATCTATGATGATAGATATAGGAAGATGTGGTGTGAGTGCCAATGAGACAACTCTCCATACAAATAACAATTTAAAAGTAAACCATTATAGGTTAAAGTACGGCCTTCAACAGAGTTTATTATTAAAAAATGTGTCCGATGACCCGGCTAATCGATCGTTGTATGGTTGCTGCCCCTGAATTGGTTATTTTGAGGATATTTTTAGTTTTTGGTTATATCTTGAATGTTATTATAGAGAGAGATAAACTGTAACAGCAATAATGTTCAGCAAAATAAGATCTACAAATAAGTCAACATGACCAAAATTTTTAACACTTTTTGTAAATTTTTTAAAATTACAAAAATCTTTCCCTCTGAAATAACTGAGACAAATTCAACCAAACTTGGCCACAATCTAGTTTAAAAGATTATCCTGACTGCCAAGCAACATAGCAGTCACGGCTAAAAATAGAACCTAGGAAAAGATGCAGTTAATTATATCTCTGAAACTAAAGCAAAAGTATTACAGTTGCATTATTTCATGCATCAATTGTGAATAAAAATATCAGGTCAGAGACACAGACTCCTTAGAGTCTCTAGTTAATTATCATATAAAAAGAAGATTTGGTATGATTGCCAATGAGACAACTATCCACAAAAGACCAAAATGACACAGACATTTATTTATCTTTGAATGCATCGATTTCTTCTTGCAGACCTATACAGGTAGTTGCAGCAATTGACTTTGGGACGACATTTTCTGGTGCTGCAATTTCGACAAAAACAATGTTTGAAAGCAATCCTCTAAGGGTTGAGAACATACAATTAGACAAGAAGAAAGCATATCACAAAACACAAACATCGGTGCTTTTCAAAGAAGATGAATTTGTAGCATTCGGTCAACAAGCAGAAAGAAAATATAAGACATTGTCATTAAAAGGGCAGGCAGACGATTTGTTCTACTTCCGAAACTTCAAAATGCAACTTCATGGTGAAAAGGTAAGTTGAAATTTGGAATACCTTTCAAATATGCCGAAAAATCATATCATAACATTTCGTTTGATTGTTGTGAGCTGTTTTAAATATTTATAAGTGTGAGTTCTCAATTGATAATATATTCACTCGTAATTAAACTATCAATGATTGTAGATGCTGATGACGAATAGGAATAAGTCGATTGGTGATGTTTTTCAAAGGCCCAATTGTGTCTTCGGTGCGAAATCAGAACTTACACTGATTTTTATAGTTCGTTCTTATGTTGTACCGTTATACAAATGTTCCAGGTTAGGGGAGGGGGGGGGGGGGTCCCGCTAACATGTTTAACCCCGCCACAGTATTTATGTATGTGCCTGTCCCAAGTCAGGAGCCTGTAATTCAGTGGTTGTCATTTGTTTATATGTTACATACTTGTTTTTCGTTCATTTTTTAATATAAATAAGGCCGTTCGTTTTCTCGTTTGATTTTTTTTACATTGTCATATCGGATCCTTTTATAGCTGACTATGCGGTATGGGCTTTTCACATTGTTGAAAGCCGTACGGTGACCTATAGTTATTAATGTCCGTGTCATTTTGGTCTCTTGTGGATAGTTTTTTCACTGGCTATCGTATCACATCTTCTTCTGTATATTTACAATTTGTAGACAGTTGTCTTTACAATAAAAAAAAAAAAAAGGTTGCTCGCATGAAATAGCTGTATATAACAAGAAGCACTTTTAACATCGAATTCATTGCAAACGTTTTTTTTTATGCCAAGAGATAAACAAATGATATTTTAACATAATGACAACAATCACTGCTTTCTGTCCGCCTTTATTCAAGGATTTATGAAAATAGATGTTGTGGTGACTCATTGAAAAGAGGACAAAAAAAATTAATACAGTAATTCCAAGTATAGTAAGCCGGCTAATGGCATGATTAATGTTTTCTCATAGCTTTCCAAAAGTATGAAACTGCGTACAATAGATGGAAAAGAAAAGAGTTGTATTATTGTGATTGCTGCTTGTATTGAACACATAAAAGAAAAGGCAAACGAGCGAATAAAGCAGATAAACAAAAGTATTGGGGACATCGATATTCATTGGGTTTTAACAGTCCCTGCCATTTGGAGTGAACAAGCCCGACAGTTTATGATTAAAGCAGCTGAAAAGGTATTGAATATTTATTTTTTTTCATTTATCTACCGTCCATTATCTCTAAATTTGTGTAATCGGTATTACATTATCCCTCACATTGCAACCTTAGATTTAAAACATACAGAAATCACAAATAATGTAGACAGTGAATATTTTGTGTTCACTTATTCTGGAAATTATATAGATGCAACAAATACACCAAGTATATGATGATATTACCATTATCAAGACATTTTAATTTGAAAATTTAAAATGCGAGGCTTGCCGAGCGTTTAAATATTTAAATTTTAACTATTGATAGTGGATAAATATCATAAAACACATGGTTAAGTGGTAGACTCTGTTTCTCTAACATTGTATAATGATATTCTAAACAAGTAAATCATTCTTCTTCAAAGATTTGCAGAGAGTTGTGATCTTCATATGTGACCTCATCACACATGGTCGATTTTTTTTGACGTCATAATAAGAAATTCTGAAGAAATCGGGACAATTTGACGTCATCATTGAAATTTTGACCAATCATTTGCCAATAACCAAATAATATCTTCTCTGTAGTCTGTGCTTCTGCATTGACATTATTTCCAAGTTACCTTTTGTTTAGTGGTCGTTCAACACTATCCAGCTTCCTTATGCATCCCTTTGAATATTTTCGCTATTATATTCATATCCCTTTTGGTCATGCAACTGATTATATTACTCTGTAATTTTTCATCCTATGTCTTTATATATTGCCTTTTAGCGCTTAATTCATTGTGGTAAATCGAAAAAAGGCGCTTCAAATAAAAAATAATGAATGCATTTACAGTTAAGGTATTATAACTGTAGTTATTTTTTCAACAAATCAGTAAACGTGTTATACTTACCAATTTACAGTTCACAATATAGGTTATTTGTACTTTTAGACAGGAATAGACAGGGACAACTTATCACTTGCTCTCGAACCAGAATGTGCTGCAGTCTATTGCAAGCATGATGAGTTGGTGAAAGACGAAGGTAGAAGGAATTCAGCATTGCAGTCTTTCAGACCTGGTTCAAAGTTCATGGTTGTCGACCTAGGAGGTATTTTCATTGAGACTTTTCAAAATGTACATACTGTGAAATTATTGAATTTAGTTTTTGTTTAATGACCACTCTTTCCGGAAACCGTGCATTATTTACGTTTTTAGGTGAATAAAATGATACTTGTATCAGCAATAAATTCAACTTTTCAAACAATCAAAAGCCTTAAATTGATATAACCTGTCTAGATATTAAGGGACCAATCTAAATCAACCATTCAAAGACAACAACAATAAAATAAGCATACATGTTGTACTTTGAAATGTAAAATTAAAGTTTTCAAGGGTTGTGACATTATTTAGAATAAAAAAAGATAATTGGGATACATCAACAAGAAAACAACTAAGCACATCAAAAGAGTATTAATCATATATTTTTCTTGGAAGTTCTACGTACAATCTTCTAACAATATATCAAATCCTGAAACGTCATGAGTTTACAAATTCCACAAAGCTATACTTTTAACTGAATTAAACTACTTACCTCATTTGGTAACATGAGCAACATGACAGGTGAAACACGACGGGTGCCACTTGTGGTGCAGGATCTACATACCCTTACGGAGCATCTGAAATCATCTCCAGTTTTTGGTGAGGTTCGTGTTGATTAATCTTAAGTTTTCGATTTTGTGTCATGTGTACTATTGTTTGTCTGTTTGTCTTTATTCATTTTTAGCCATTGCGTTGTAAGTTTATTTTCTATCTATGAATTTGACTGTCCTTCTGGTATCTTTCGTTCCTCTTTGATATGTTCAAATCGTCGTAGAATCAATCATATCATCCTGACTGAAGTTGTCAAATCATCGAATTAAATTATTATCGACCTTTTAATTGGTATAAGGAAACACGACGGTACCAACTAGAGGAACAAAATGTTGTCTCTTTAATTATACAATTGTATTTATTTCAGGTGGAACAGTAGATATAACAGTATCCGAAGTTTTGAAATCAGGAAAAATGAAGGAAATCAGTAAGGCATCTGGAGGTAAATGGGGTGGTGATAACATCAACAAGAAAATCGTAGATGTGCTTGATGAAATATTTGGGCCGGGAATGAAAAGATTGAGAGCTGAGGAATTGAATTCTTTTTTGGAACTACTAACTGATATTGAATCTGCGAAAAGGGATTACGACGAAGAAGATGACTTTACTCTTAGATTGCCGGAGTTTTTACAGATGCAGCTAAACGTTAGGGAATTAGCGAACAAATTTGGAAACAACATCGTAATAGGCAAAGGGGAAAAGCATATACTGTTTTCCCAGGAAATGATGAAGGACATTTTCGAGAAATGCATTTCTGACATAACCAAGCATATAATTGGTTTGTTACAAGAAGCAATAGGAGTTTCGGAAGTAATACTTGTCGGTGGATACGCTTCGTCGCCAATCGTACAGACCGCCTTCGAAAAAGAATTTGGTCAAAAATTCAAATTGATTATTCCCCAGAACCCTGAAATTGTTGTGCTTACTGGAGCTGTAATTTCTGGCCATTCCAAAGAACCAATTACTGGACGTGTCGCTAAATACAACTACGGTCTAGGAATAAGAGCTTCAGTGGATCCTGATGATCGAACTCTATTGCTTGGAAATGACCGACATAAGAAAATCTTCCATCTTCTTATTGAGAAAGGTAGGAGAATGGATGTCGGGAAATACGTTGAAAGCTGCAAGATCAAAGTTGATAAAAGCAACCAACTGGATGCCATTGAATTGTATATAACAAAGAGCGATAACCCGGAACATGAAATCAACATCAACGATTTTACAAAGATTGGAACTATCAAGTTCAATCTTCCAAAAATTCGTAAACCTACAACATTTGTGGTTTCACTTTGGTATGACGAAACCGAGTTTAGGGTGATGGCAGAAGACGAAAATGCCAATTTGCATTTTGAGGGAGTTATTCAATATTTTGAAAAACTAAAAAAGAAATAATTTCTGTATAAAATTAAATTGGAACTTAATTTAAAAAATAATATCTGTATAAAATTAATTTGAAACTATATATTAACAGATTTTTACTTAAAATATTAAAAGCATTTAATCAAGAGTATTGAAATATTATGATAATGATTACATGTACTAGGGATAGTTTTCATGTGCCTGTTTATAAAACATATCTTGCATCGTTACAATGAGAGTTAATTTTCATTGAACGTTGATCATATGATAAGAGAAAAGAATGATACCTTAAGGATGTGGGATATAGGAGTTTAAGTAGGATTGGGATATGGGCAGAACAATTTCGGCAAAAGAAATGAAACAAAATGCGGCAAGTGAGCAACATTTTTCAAATCAGCGGAATTTGGATATACGCAACCCGTGTCCCGCCTTCCTCTTTCTAAGTCAACATAACCATACCATACCATATGACTCGTAGCAAATTTTTCTCAAGGAACTGCCATACATGTTTCTTACTTTCCAGGTCTAATTACCCTTCACAGTCACAATTTACTAACAGAAAACAGAGGCAACAAACTAACTTTAATGGGGAAGAAATGGTATAGTGAATTTATTCAGGATACAAATTCCTAAACAGTTAGGCTTTCAAATCGCAACATAAAGTAAAAATCTCTCTTAAATGCCATCCCTAGTAATAGTGATAGGAATTATTTTATAGATTTCAAAATGCTACAACGGTATTGAAAAATAATATGCGGGAAAATATCAACAAACAACATAATATTTAGATAACAAACATCTTGCTAGTTTTCTTTTTCCTGGCAATCTAATTAGTTAATACTGAACATCGACAAATGAGCGAGATTAAAGTTAAGCAGAAAAATCCGTGAATAAGGGATCTTTTTTGCCATGTATTATCAGTTAATATGTAATCGAGCTTATTTGCAAAGTAGGATATAACTCAAATAATTATATTGAATAGCGTTAGTAGTAGCATTGCTTTTTGTGCACTTTACGGATTTGATAATAGTTTATAAGGAGAACATTAAAGGTGGTACCCAACACTTTTACTCAAATTAATTTGGCTCGTTTAATTTTCATAAAATTTTGTTAAAGTATTTACTTTGACCCTTTAACAAAAATATAAAAATTTCAAAAATTTTGAACCAACCGTTTTTTCAGAAAAATTACACCGCTTATATATAGCAGTTTGACAAACACCAATTTTGATCATTGAAAAGCTTAATATTCCATTTACTACACAACGTAATTAAAACGTTCAGCTGACTTTAGAGAGTTATCTCCCTGTAGTGTTAGGTACCACCTTAAATAAATCGGAAGAACTCTTATAAAAGTTGCAATAAATGAGTCGCAGGCTTATGAATTATAAGTAAATTACATAGTTATTACATGTTTCATAAAATTGTGTCAATGACAAATGATTGCTTACGCAGCAAACATAAAAAAATATGTTGTTTACCAGTCAACAGTAAATGTTTGTTTTCATAACCAATCATTGTATTGTATGTGTGTTTTTCTTTGTTTGTAGTTTCATTGTGTTTGCATTTGTATTGCATGCTTTTTATTTTATCAAACAATTTCTACATCTGCAATAAAGATGTTTACACAACCAATTATTCATTATACTTCATCCTTTAATATATCAAGTTTAAGAAGGGGTTATGATAATTACAAGAGCTATCACCAATTATTCAACAAGTAATTTTAGAAAAAACACATGATTAAAACAAGAAGAACATACTTAGGGGGAGTAAGGAAATTAAATACTGTCAACAGCAAGGTAAAAGGCATGGGAAAAACTATGTTCCACGTAACCCTCCAGAAAAGTGAAAGATTAAGCAACAAATCTTCCAAAAACAAACTGTGGTGAAAGTTGGCCCGAAAGGCAGAGAAGTCCCTCTCCCACAGGTGGAATAAGTCGTGCAAGTAAACACATCGTTAACAACCCATTTTTTTTATGATAGATTCGAGGGTAAAATGATGGGATTTGGCATTTTTAAATGAATACAAGTCAAGTCTTTACACCGAACAAATCTAAGCTTAAAATGTCTTAGCCAAAAAACTAAATTTCTTGATCAGAAATGAAGCTTTTCTATCATATTTATTTAGATATAATTTAGTACTGTTCATACTTCAACTATGGTCAGCTATGTTGTCTTTGTCGCATTCCCAACAAGCTATAAAACAAACAATAGGAAAGAAATAAAATCATATCGGATCAAAGCAGAAACACATGTATCAAAAACAAAATTCGGACGTGGCAGGGTAAAATTCCTAACTACACAAAAAGCACACAATATAAATATGACAGTATTGTCATATTCCTGACTCGATATAGACATTTCCTTTTGTAGAAAATAGTGAGTTCATCTTGTTTATAGTTACATCATTAGTTTAGCAGTTGCATAACATTTCATCATCTTTACAACAGTGTGTGAACAAAACAAACAGACAAACAGACATCAAAGGAAATGTCTAAATGTCAAAAAAAGAGCTTCAGCAGTCAAAATTGTCACTTTAAAATAATGGCAACAAAAAGAATGGCAAATAGACAAAGCATAAATGAAATAAACAAATGACAATAGCACAAAAACACAATGGCGGAAAAAATTAGACTAAACAGTAGATTTTTGCAGTTTTAAAAGTAAAATCACAAAAATACTGAACTCAGAGGAAAATTAAAAAACGGAAACTCCCTAATCAAATGGCACAATCAAAAGCTTAAACACGGTTATTAATACAGCAGACGTGCAATTCGTCTACATAAGAATTATCAATGACGCATAGATAAAAAAAAAAAGAGTTGTAAAGTCAAACAAGTACAAAGTTGTAGGCCATAGAGGAGCCAACGTTCCAAAAACTTGTGCCAAATACGATGAAAAAAATCCTTAGTATTTCTAAAAAGATATACCTTTGTAAACGGAAAATTTAGAAGAATGACCATATATATTGATGTGCTGACTACTGATTCATTGTCCCCTCTCGGACGAAACGTCCACCAGCAGTTGCATCGAACCAGTGTTGTAAATAGTAATCAAAGGTACCAGGCTTATATTACTTTATATTATAAGATTCGGCAATATTATTTATCATAAACAAGTTCTTTGGTACCCATACCATATCTGCTAATTTTTCTATTATTCAAAAATTATTCCTTTGAAGATTGGTTTACTCCTACCATCTCTCATACATATACAAATGTTTTACCCCTGCTGGCTGATTTGTTTTTGTACTCGTATGAAGCAGAATTCATTCAGAACCTTCTAAAAGACAAAAAGAAAAAGCACCTTGCGAAATTCTTTAATTTTACTTTCCGATATATTGATGATGTTCTATCATTGAATAACCCATACTTCAGCTAATACTTACATCTCATATATCCCAGTGAAATTAAGGATACTACTGATATTAGAAGGACTGCTTCATACCTTGATCTTTTCCTCAATATTGACGTAGATGGACGACTTCACACGACAATCTATGATAAACGGGACGATTTCAACTTCCCAATTATCAATTTCCCATTTCTCAGCAGTAACATACCCTCTGCCCCTTCGTATGGTGTTTACATATCACAATTGATACGTTATTCACGTGCTTGTTCACTATATACGGACTTCATATACAGGAGTGTGCTCCTCACGCAGAAACTGCTCCAACAAATTTATGAGGAGGACAGATTACAATTGACACTCCGTAAATTTTATGGACACCATCACGAATTGGTGGATCCATACGATGCGTCTTTGACCAAACTAGCTAAGGACATTTTTACCACATGGTAGATTGTGGTTTGTTATTATGTCGTCTAATCTTTTAATTACCAAAACGTGACTTATTCCCGATTGTGACCGTTTTGCTGAGTGTAAATTCGCATTACTATAAGACGTGTTACGGTACTTGTATATCCCAAATTCATGTATTTAGTTTAAATGTTTAATGTTATATTTGTAATTCTCATATGATTTTGTCAAATGTGTTGACGTCTTTTCTATTATATTTATGTGTTATGGAAGAAAAATTTATCACCGCCTTCATTTATTAGATTTGATTTTGTTCAACGTAATCTGTACGATAATTTACGTTTGAAGTTGGATTCATAACAAACTGGACATATATATATTATAGTTAATTGCTATTGATAAGTATTGCAATATGCATTGTGTTGAAATGTAATATCAGTATTTAGTTCTATTATAATCTTAAATCAATCCTAATTCTATCTTACTTTTGAGATATAGTTTTTCATATGTGACGTCATTTTTGTGCTGTTTCAGAAATTTCATAAATTCAAATGTGACGTAAATTTTGTGCCTTTTCACCACTTCGTATGTGACGTCATTTTTATGATTTATTGCGTTGAAGCCAGCGGTTGAAGTCATAAAACTTTGCTTCTTGCTCGAAGCACAAAAATCATGCTCGAAACCCAAAATCCAGTATTTTGATTGGTTGATTCTTGAGTCTGAGTACAAAAATCGTGCTCGAAAGTTTTATGACCGCAAGGCCTGGACTGAGTCGGGTGTGTCTATTCTGTATTGGTCTTTGCATTATGTATTCGGGTTTTGGTTTCTGTAATTAGTTAATACCTCAGTTTCATTATGTATATCTTTTATATTCATTTAATACTGTTTGCGATAGCATTAATTGTTCTAAATAATAAGGATGTTCTTATCCCAAGCATAAAAACATAGCCGTATTTGACACAACCTTTTTCAACTTTTGAGCTTCAGTGCTGTACAACTTTGTACTTTTTTTCACTTTCGATCTTTTATATCTGGGCGTCACTGGTGAGTCCTGTGTGGACGAGGCGCGTTTTTGGCGTATTGGATTTTAAACCTGATGCTTTCTGTTATCTATTAATCATGTGTTTCTTTGTCTAATACGTTCTCCTATTTATTTGTGCTGTAGTCCTGTAATATTATGTTGTCATTTCAATGTTATATTTAACATTTTCATTAAAGTGCGAGGTTTGGCATGCCACAAAACCAGGTTCAACCCACCATTTTTTTCCTTTAAAAATGTCCTGTACCAAGTCAGGAATATGACCATTGTTATATTATTGTTCGTTTCTGTGTGTGTTACATTTTAAAGTTGCGTCGTTTGTTTTCTCTTATTTTTGAGTGTAAATTCACATTGCGATAAGACGTGTCACGGTACTCGTCTATCCCAAATTCATGTATTTTGTTTTGATGTTATATTTGTTATTCTCGTGGGATTTTGTCTGATGCTTGGTCCGTTTCTGTGTGTGTTACATTTTATTGTTGTGTCGTTGTTCTCCTCTTATATTTAATGCGTTTCCCTCGGTTTTAGTTTGTTACCCCGATTTTGTTTTTTGTTCATGGATTTATGAGTTTTGATCAGCGGTTTACTACTGTTGTCTTTATTGCGACTAAAACTTTAAAGTATAAACATATGTTGCAGAATCCCAATATGGACGACTATGTTTTTGTCTAAATATATTTAAAATGTTGAATTTACCTCTGCTAGTTTCCTATACAGTTTCATTGTTACCAGTTATTTGAAAATTGTTTAAACACTTCTTCCTGATTTTATTTTTTTTTAACAAAGGGCGTAAATATCATTGTCTTTATAAAAAAAATGCTAATTTATATGAATAATGGTAATAGAAGGTATCATCTGTTTAAGAGTCATAAATCGATTTAGAAAATAAATCCGGGCTACAAACCAAAACCGAGGGAAACACATCAACTATTAGAGAGAAA